>PVLD010000572.1:0-268945 GCA_004027595.1 Dinomys branickii | reverse complement strand
GGCAGCTTTTAATATTGTGTTCTTTTGCTGGATATCTGGGATCTTGATTATTATATGCCTATGTGTGTTTTTCTTTGGATTATGGATCATTGGGGTTCTATATGCCTCGCTTAACTGAACTTCAGTATCTTTTACCTTGTTTGGGAAATTTTCTGCTATTATTTCATCAAATATTCCTTTTATATCGTTTGTGAGATCTGCTGATTCACACACTCCTATAATTCGAATATTGTTACGTTTTGCCTCATCTTGCAGCTGTTGGATTGACTTTTCTTGTGTCTTTGATGATATCATGAGATTCTTCCTTTCACACTCATAAGCTGCCATGCTGTCTTCAAGTTCTGAAATTCTATCTTCGGTTTCATTTAAACGGTTTTTCAAGCTTTCAGTGTTAGTTTTCAAAACCTGGCATTCTCTTTGGACCTGTTTCATTATTGGTAATTCATTCCTAAATTGCTCTTGTAACGTTTCCATTTGTTTCCTATTTTCTTCTAGTATTTTGTCTATTTCTTGTCTATGTGAATGGAACATTTCTTCCATCATTGTTTTCAGCTCGTTTTTTGTCTGAGAAATCATTGTGGGTATGTGGGTTATTTCTGCTTTGAGCTCTTTCATGGCCTGTTGGAGTTGTTTTATTTCGGATGCAATCGTTTCATAACTTGAAGTTATGAGGCTTCCTGGTTCCCCTGGATCTTCACATTCAAAACTTGTTCTGGGTGGGGTTGAGTTTTGAGACTGCGTTTTGTTCCTCTGTTTTCCCATTTTTGGGTATCAGATTCAAACTGTGGAGCTATAAATTCCACAGACAGTTCAGCAGGCAAAGGTCTGCTGCAGAGTCTGCTCCAATGGTTACTTCTCTTTGGGAGAATGTCCCTTAAGCTGTCTGCTGAGATTTCTGCTTCTACTCCCTACCCCAAGACCTGGCCGGGGCGAATAAACAGCTCGCCACCCCAGGATTCTTGCAGATAGGCCACTCAGGTGATCCTCCCTGGGTGGAGCTCCTTCCCCCCTCACAAAACCCGTTGGGGCGCCTAAGTAGGTCTTCCCACCCGGGAGATCCCGCAGTTCTTAAAGCTGCTTTGATGTCTCTTGCTGGGCTGGGCTTCTTCCCGATTCAGGAAAAACCGGTTAGAGCGCGCACTTAACTCACCCTGTGATGGTGCAGACAGGAGTGCCGTTCAGATGTTTTTCCCTGGATGGAGATTTTCCCCGACTCAGAAATCCCGCTGGCCGGTCGCTGTTGCTCCAGTTCGCGCAGCGCTGGCTGCGGGGGTGGGGTTCTGAGCAGGATCCCGGAGCGCTGCCTGGATTAGCGCAGTTTGTCCCAGTAGTGCGTTCTCTGTCGGGTTCAGGAGCTGAAGCCGTTCTTCCCTCCGCACTCGCTCTCTCGGCTGGTCGTCTTCTTCCCGGAAGTCCTCATTTCTGTCTTCATATTGCTATATTTCATTGTTTGGGTGGTAATCCTCTGGGAGGTTCTCTCTCTGCTGCCTACCTGGTCGCCATCTTCCCGGAAGTGATACTTTCTTTATTTAGTTACTAGAAGACTTTGAAGATTTCAATTTGAGCCCAGACACCACAGGGCACACACTTGTTATCTCAGTAGCTCAGGAGGCTGACACAGGAAGATCAAAAGTTTGAGCCCAGGCTGGGCAACTTAGCAAGAATCTAATTCAAAGTAAAATTAGTGGGCAGGGGGCTGGGAATACAGTTTAATCAGAACACTTGCCTAGTATAGGTTCAATTTTCAGTACCAAGAAAAAAATGCAAGTTGATTTTACATCACATTCCCAGTAGTCAGTATACTCTAGCTGGTGATACCACAGTTCTGTATCCTCTTGACCCTTAAATGCTGCCAGTCCCTGTCTAATTCAGTTAGTGGTCAGCAAGTTTAACGTAGTGCAGAAACCATTTGAGCACTTCTGACCTGTGAAAAAGGAGGCTAGTTGCCATAGGGATCCAGAGACGCGGCTACTTAGCTTCTGTCCTGAAGGAGCTTTCATTCTCTTGTAGTAGTAAAATAGACAACAGGCAGCCAGCCGTAGTACCAGGCTATGGGGCTCCAAGGAGGAAGGGGAGACACCCAGGTGGGAGCCAAGTATACACAGGTAGGGCTTCTCTCAGTTTCTATTGTTGAGCAGGCTTATTATTAAAAAGAAGCCAAACTTACAATTTGCAGTATTTTTTTTTTTAACACTTCACATATTTTAAATAGGAAACGAAATGACAAAATAGAATTACTGGTGGGTTGTATTGCCGAACTTTCAGAAATTGAGGAGAACATGCTACTTAGACATGGAGAAAACGACTTCAGTGTCATGTATTCCACAAGGAAAAACTGTGCACAACTCTGGCTCGGTCCTGCTGCATTTATAAACCATGGTAAGCTATATTTCTGAAGTAACTGCACTGGTGTTGAGCAATCCTGCCAAGAGATAGGATAGCCTTATCTGAGTCAGTAAAATCTGTTCTCTTTGCCGAAGATTTTGAAATAGGATTTTCCCTCCACAAATTTATTAGATATTCCTAGTTAAACTTAAAACTTTAAATAAATTCTGTCAGAAGTTGTAAAATTGCCTGTAAAGCTTTTTTCTGATTTTCATAACTTTTCGTGTTTCAGATCTTATCAGCAATTAATTGTCTTTTTCTTTTGGGCATTTTTCAGATTGCAGACCTAACTGTAAGGTAAGCATTAAAAAAATTCTCCACTATTTCGTTTCTGCCTCAGCTTTCAGGCTCTTAGTGAGTTACTTTTCTTTCAGTTTGTGTCAACTGGCCGAGATACAGCATGTGTGAAGGCTCTAAGAGATATTGAACCTGGAGAAGAAATTTCTTGTTATTACGGAGATGGATTTTTTGGGGAAAATAATGAATTCTGCGAGTGCTATACTTGTGAAAGGTACGATACTAAGATTTTCAGCTTAAACATTCTTGTAACACCTGATGGTTACAGATAGTAACTCATATCACTTAAATGCGGAGATGGTGTTTTATGTTGTGTAGCACTGCACCCAGTGCAATGTATATACACAAAGTCAAATGGTATACAACTATTTTAGAGACACTGGCACTTTCCCTTTTTAATAAAATCCTAGTAATACCAACAATTGTGAGTGGGTCAAAATGAAAAAGTACTAAGAGAGAATGGATACGTGTACATGCATATATGCGAATGCCACAGTGGAGTTGCCCTTGAAGTGGCAAGTGAAGTTTCTCTCTGATAGTTCTGTGAAAACCTTGAAGTTTTCTTGCATCTCATCATGCTGTGTGTTCAGAAATTTGCATTTCCATTTACATACTGAATTTTTTTTTTTTTTGTGGTACTGGGGATCGAACTCAGGACCCTGCGCTTGCTAGGCAAGCGCTTATTCCACTGAGCTATATCCCCAGCCCTCCATTTACATACTCAACATAGTTTCTAAGTCCCTTGTTGGCATTCAGCAGGGAACCTTCTCATTACAAATCTAGATTCTGGGTCCTGGGCTAGCGATGTGGCTTAGTGGTAAAGCACTTGCCTAGCATACACAAGGCCCTAGGTTACTCACTAGCACTGAAGAAAGAAAGCAGACTGGGTCCTTCCAGAAATTTCCAAACTGCTTTAACAGAGTATCAGTTCCCACCACTCATTGGAGTGACCTCTATGAACATAAGGCAGCATCACAAGTTAGTACAAACCAGGACTACAGGAAGGCTCCTCTGACAGTGGTGAAGTGGTACAGATGGCACAGGCCACACAGGGAACAAACCTGACTTAGTGGAGCCCATTTTGCTACCTGGCATTGTGCTGGCGACTTGACCCAATTGGCCTCATTTCAGCATCCTCAGTCTTTCTGGGTGCTTGCGTGTGTGCATGCGTGCATGTTTACTGAGGATTAAACCCAGGTACCTCAGACCTCATGTATGCTAGGCAAATACTCTACTGCTTAGGCACCCCCCAGCCCTTTTAAACTCTGAGACTGAATCTCACTCAGCTGTCCAGGCTAAATTCAAACTTGTGATTCTTCCAAGTAGGTGGGCTTGCAGGTGTGCCCCAGCATGCCCAGCCTTCCTGTTGCTTTTATAGATAATAGCACATTTATCATTTAAAGCCACCACTGCTGCTGAAAACAGGTAGCTTAGGGGAAAGATGGGCAGATTCCCCAGGTACCATTTACCTCCTTTCTAGGTGGTTAGGGATCTCCAGCTGTAGTGAGAGAGGGCAAAGCCATAGTGTTACTCTTGCAGATTCTTTGCCAGCTTCGAGCTCTTTGCCAAGAGGTTTTGCTTAGATCTGAGACTAGCCTACAAAAAGGCCCTTTAATTTATTAAGTCTTAATTATGGTTCAATAATACCTTAAAATCATTTTATAGAGAAAAGAGTGAAAAAGTTAAGGGCCTATAAATTGGAGTCAGACTACCAGTATCAGAATTCCATACCTCTTGTGTTTCATTTGGCAACTTACATAGCTACTTGTGTCTTAATTTCCCCATTTGTAAAATGGGGATCACATATTTCATAGAGTTGTTGTAGAGATTGTTTGGTGTTTCACATAAATATACATGTCAAACAGCACATAGTTAACACACAAATAGAAGTTACAAAATTATTTTGTGGTTTCTGGTTATATTCCCTTTAGGATAAGAGCTTCAACCTTTTTATACCCAGCATAAAGAACAATAGTGGGCACATAGTAGATACAATAAATAAATATAATGAATAAGTTTTTAGTTTGTAACGTGCTCAGAATTTCAAACCAACATAGAAATTGCTTGTTTAGGTCCAATCTAAATGGAACAGCATACCACAGAACGGTAGGTATGGGTATTGTCAGAGTATTCCAGCAGTTTGGTTGAAAAGTTGGTTGCATTTTTTTCTGGAAATTCTCAGTAACACCAAATTGTTTCTGTCTTTATACACAGTAGTAGCTGGGAGGATAAAACTAATCAAAAGAGCTCATTCAATTGTTCATCAGATACTAAGTGAAAAGTTACTTTGTATAGGCCCAGTAGTGCAGGATAAAGAAGACCATTGCTATGCCAGCTGTCAGAACAGTGCAGTGAAAGAGCAAAGATACACAGTATTTGTTTGCTTGCTTTTTTGTTTGTTCGTTTTTGAGACAGAGATAGGTAGTTCAGGCTGGCTTTGAACTCACTGTGTAGCCTAGGCTGGCTCACAGTGATCCTCCTGCCTCAGCCTCCTGAGTGCTGGAATTATAGGCATGTGCCGCCACACCCAGCCACACACACAGTGTTCTGGGACCTGAAAGGGGAAAAGAGCTGGCTCTGAGGAAAGAGAATGAACAGAATGTGAATGAGATGCGAAGGCTGAGGGTAGTGTGTCCTGGAGATGCCAGAGACCTGTTTCTGGGTCATAGCTATACCAACATCTGTTCCTAAGTAAGTATTGCACATTTCACTCTTAATTTGAAGGATAAAATGTAATGATGATCCACAAAAGTAAGACCTAAATAAAAATACCTGTGATTTTAGCTGTAAAGACTTTAGCTTGGGACTTAAGGATTTTATTTTTCAAATTGGTCAAAATTATTTTCAAATTAGCTGGGCATGGTGAGACATACCTGTAATCACTCTCTGGAAGGCTGAGGCAGGAGGATTGCATGTTTGAGCCCAGCCTGGACAACTTAATGCCTTAGAGAGACCCTGTCTCAAAATGAGAGTAAAATGAGCTGGGGAGTACCTTAGCGTGACAACTCTTAGTTCAATTTCCAGTATTATTTTTCTTACATTATGAAACTATATCTTTTGATAGCCAAGAAAAAACTTTTTAAAGACTGTTAGGAAAGACTTTTACTTAATAGGTATTAAAATCTACTATAAAATATTTGTGGTAAAACTTGATTAGTGACCCAAAAGTAGACCAAAAAAAGAGAACATGAATAGAATCCTGGAATAAAGGCCAGTGTGTGTGAGCTCTTAATACATATTGGGAAATGACTTACTTAATAAGTCAATTGGTATAACTCATTATGCTTCTGGGGAGAAAGCTGGATCCCCATGTAACATCTTACACAAAATAAAGTCCCTTTTTTTTTTTAAGTCCTTTTGGATTAAAGATCTAAAATAAATAATACATAACTACTGGAAAAAAATTTAGGAGAACCTGTGTCTAGCCGTGGCATATTGGAGATCTTTAGTGCATAAGACAAGAAGTGGTGAACCCCAAAATGTTTAAGTGGTCAAAGGTAAATGATTTACTGAAGGAAAATAAAAGTACATATATAGCAAAGAACTCCTAATAAAAACACCTGTAAACTCAGAAGAGACAAAAGTAGAAAAAACGTAAAGGAGAAAGAGCTGCATCAGAGAAAAAATACCCATTACCAATGAAATTAAGACAAAATGGAAGTGCAGCATTTTCACTCATCAAACTGGAATATTACAAGCATAATTTGTGCTGGTGAATTGTGGAAAAACAGGTGCTCCCTATCTTGCTAGTAGGGCCATGAATTACTATAGCCCTTAGGGAAAGTAACCTGGCAGTATTTATTAAAAATAAGCATATACTTTTCCTTGGCAGTTCCACATGGAAGAGGAAATCTTTCCTATAGAAATATAGCACCAGTAAATAAGGATTTGGTTTTAAGAGCAGCTTAACAGCAGTGTTTGTGCAAGAAAAAAATTTAAAACACAGGTTTCAGTAATCACTAGTGAAGAGTGATCAAATAAATAATGACATGTTTACTCTGGAAATGTGCAGCTTTCAAAGCGTATATTCAGTGCAGGGTTACTTGTCCATGATGTAATAAGAAAAGTACTCATTGTATAAAATGTTTGATATTGTTACGTTTTGGTTTTGTTTGAAAAGAAGCAGTGATATAAATAGTTGTGTAAACCATGGGAAAGGATTGGAAGAAGGCATTGTTTAGCGGGTGGGTAGCACTAGTGTTTATGGCTCTGACACTGGGGGCAGTTGGGAAATATATCTCCTTGGATTGTGTCTCCTATTGCAGCAAACGTGAGCATAGATTAACTGTCATACGTTAAAAAGAGTAAATAAGAGAGCCACGTATAGGAGCATATACCTATAATTCCTAGCACTTGGGGCTGAGGCAAGAGGATCACAAGTTTGAGGCCAACCTGGGCTACCTAGTGAGTTCAAAGGTGACCTGGGTGACATAGCAAGACCCTTTCTCAAAAAAATAAGAAACAAATAATAGAATGGAAGAGTTTTACTTTAAAGATTCTAATTTCTGAAAATTCCAACACTACTACTATACTCCTTTTAAAACCAAATCCTTACTAACTGGTGCTCTTATTTCTATAGGATAGATTTCTCCTCCACATGGGACTGCCAGGGAAAAGGGTATGCTTATTTTTAATAAATACTGCCAGATTGCTTTCTGTTAGGGTTATACCAGTTCATGGCCCTACTAGCATTTGTATTTAAATGTGCTTTAAATGTGGCCTGCCTTTGCAGAAATGTTATAAATTGTTGTTTCAAAAAAAGGAAAAATTAAAAAACATGAGTGTATCAAGATAATTTCTTAAACACTGTGGAATGAGGTAGCCTTTGGGATTTACACAAACGTGGTCAAATGTGTGTTAGAATATAACTGCTTGCTTGCTCGAAGATTGAGAGTTCTCTTTTACAAGTGATTTCTGTCCTACTTTTGAAAAAAAGAACTGAAACAGTCTCAGTATTTTTGTTTTTATAGTAGCACTATAATCACAATGGAAATTCAAATCTGTTTTAGGAAGGTGAAAAAACAAGAATGTTAATCTTTATGTATGAAAAATAATTCCTGCATTAGATTTAAATCCATGCTACTTAGCTTTTAAGAAAAGGGGGTAGGGAAAGAAAGAACATGTATATTGTCCTTTATCATAAGATGAAGTACTGTAATTCCTGGAGAAATTATTTCTCCTTCATCCAAACTCTAAGAGAACTAAATCACATGGGACTTGCAGAGAGTGATAGTGCTTTAACAGTGGAGGGTATCCACAATTTTGTCACATGTTCAGAAGCTGTATTATATGACTTTCTGTTACAAAGCTAAGGCCAGACACAAGACAGTTTTGGCCAAAGTTGGGTTTTAGTACATGTTATGCTTTTGTTTAACCTTGTTGATTCATAATCTACTTACTCTTTTTAACAGAGTTGAGTAAAACCTTTTCCTGGTATACGTTGACTGAAGCAAAGATTGGCAAAGCTAGATTTGTCAGGGAAATTTAAGAAAATTTCATAAGTACCCTCATTTACTTCACAATGTATATAATTAAGGCAAGGTACAAATCATTCTTACCTGTTGTAAAAGCAAATTTTTAAAGTTTTTTGTATTCAGTAACACTATTAAGAACGTTTGTATTTATTTTATAATTTAAAGGATTTATTTAACAATTTTTATTGTTCTAGGAGACAGATTTTCACTAATAAGAGTTTCACTTTTTTTACACAGAATTTCAGTTAGAATTTGTTTATAGTATTAAGTTCTAGGTAATAATATATACAAATTCCATGCTTTAAAACATTTCTTAATTCTTAATATTTAGCAGTGTAGTGTTAAATTATACAGAACAAAGCAGAAATGTAATTTGACATGTGGCTTTTTTAATGTTACAGTTTAGACCTATTGTGCCAGTAATTTTTTAAATTGAACAATTGGTGACTTACTTTTATCTACATATGAAATTGCATTTTTCATAGGCAAAGTTATTTTTATCAGATACGTTCTTTGATTTCTTTTGAGAATTCTAGACCTGGCGGTGGTAATTGAGGCCTCATCACCATTAACCTCACGTGGCTGAGTCCATGTTTATTGTGAGTACGTGCACATACTCCATTTGTTTAACCTGTGGTATTTTCTCTTTCAGACGGGGAACTGGTGCTTTTAAATCCAGAGTAGGACTGCCTGCGCCTGCTCCTGTTATCAATAGCAAATATGGACTCAGAGAAACAGATAAACGCTTAAATAGGCTTAAAAAGTTAGGTGACAGCAGCAAAAATTCAGACAGTCAGTCTGTCAGCTCTAACACTGATGCAGATACCACTCAGGAAAAAAACAATGCAAGTAAGTAAGGGAGATTTGATAAGATACTTTTTTTAAAAAGTATTTTCACACATTTGCTTTCTAAAGCATGCCTCAGTAGTTGTAAACTTCTAAATACTGAGAGAAATTGGGACCCAAGGTTTTAGAAATGCTTTGAGTACAGAGCACAGTGTGTATTCCACCTCCACATTCAGTGCCATACTTCAGACTTCATTTTTGGATACTTGGTAACTGGAATTGAATTCTTCATCATACATTTCAGAATCATCATATGTTAGAGGAAACCGTTTTGAAGATGTTAGTAACACTTGAAATGGTGTCAGCAAGCCCTGCCAGAAGACAGGGAACTAGGTGGAATTACACAGGCTCACATGTGTCTAGTGTCCAGCCAGTCTGTTAGGAACACGTGATGGATTTAGGAATTCGTAGCTTCTGGGTTCAAGTCTTCTACCTTTTTATTGCTTGCTTACATTTTCTCAGTGAACTGACCCAATTCACCAAACCACCAGTTTGTAGACCGAGAATTGTGCTAGAGGAGCATTTGGATATGTGGGTGTGTTATGGCATATTCTATTAATACCGCTGCAGAAAGTAGCAAGAAAGATAAAGAAACAAACTTTGAGATACCAATGGGTGGAGGAGTCGGGGAGGGCAAGATCCAATGGAAACTGGAAAACGAAAATGAAGAATAAACAGAAAAGGAAGAGAAGAAAACCTAAGCGGGCAAAGAACAGCACATCCTGTATATGGAGCTTTGAAGTAATGAGACTTCTCTGATGCTACAGTCGTTCATCTGGGTAACACCAGTGTGCTCTAGGTGCCGCTACAGCAGCAGGCTCTCCTATCAGACTTGTCTCTGGCAGAGACAGTTGTTAGAAAGGTTTAACTTGCTGGTCCCCAAAGTCTGCCTGGGCTGGCACTCTAATGTCGGTGAGACTTTAGAGGTGCTGGTTATTTTAGGCTCTTCTTCTGCCTTCCTGTTTTCAGCCCGATATTGGGTGTTCCCTTCCCATACAGAAAATCCTGAAGAAAGGTGTCTCACGTGATGGTGAATGTTACTGCTGTGGATTCCTGAATCTACCTGCTCCTGGGAGTCAGAGGCCAGGTGTGACCTCTGTAGTGTAAAAGTAATAGTATAGTTGTAGCCTAAACTTTTTAGTTAATGTCCAAAGTGAACAACAAAAAGTTAGTCTATCCTTCACTGTTTACTGTTGATTCTGATAATAAATGCAGCGTAATGAACATTTGCTTTCTGAGTCTGGTTCCTTGGTGAAACTGAAGACTTGCTAAGCCCATTTTACAAATGCTTACATAAAAACACTTAGGGGCAGCTGCCAACCATACATGGAGAAAGCTACAGAGCTGCCCCCAGGGAGTAGCTCTGTGATGTACAGGAGAGAGTTTTGTGTTTTAGCACATTAACTATTTACTAGTGTATAGATCCTGAACTCAGTACACTACTTATTTGAAAAGGTCACAATACAAATACTTTTTGGAAGATGTTGAGTATACTAAAACGTAATCATCTAGGAAGTACTTATTACCAAACCAAGTAAGTACTTATTAAAAATCTGCTAGTCATTAGGTACAGAAATGTATGAGATTCAGGCCCCTCCCTCAGGGAACTTACGCCTGTGTAGCAAGTGTACAAATAATTGTGGAGGGATATACTCTTATCTCAGATTTAGAGGGAAGGGAATAATCCCTTTGAACTATAATCTCAGCACTAGCAACAAAGCTACCACTTTCAAGTGACTGTTTATATTGGAATGCTTGCTTTAGCCGTATTACCTTTCTGCAGCATGACAGGTAATCTCAGGGTTGGTGTAACTGAAGTCGTGGAACAGAGTTGATAGGTGTAGCTCAGTACTGTGAAGGAGCTCAACTTTCACCAGTCTCAGACCATTGTGTGTGAAATTATGTTTACATCGTAAGGATTTTCTCCCGTTCTTACAAGAGTTCTTTTTTAAGCTGGGTTTTTTGGTTTTTGATGTTTTTGTCTGAACTATATCCATTTTTTAAAAAGAAAGGCTTTTTGAAACCATAGTTGGAGAAAAGCTCAAGTTACCAGAGTTCTTCAAGGAAAGTGGGCACATGTTGTGTATGTAGCTGTGAACTGTTTTTTTTTTTTTTTGCTTGGCTGCTCATATTTTTTTTTTGCATTCCTTTGCATTGCGTTGCATTGCATTTAGGATTTAACAACCAATAGAGCAAGTACTCTCTTTGAACAACGTGTACAGAAATATTTCTGCCTAGTCAGAAGAGAAATCATTTCTTCCATGCATGCCCTTTTTTGTTTTGGAAGGTATATTGGGAGCTCGAACTTGACTTTTGCTTTAGCATCCAAGAGATGACAAACCCAGCTCAGTCCACATGTCTCAATTACAGTGTCACCTTTGGAAAATTCTAGTTTTTTAGTCTTCTTGCCTCATTGGCTCAGTAGCTTTCTGTAGTTAGTGCTACAGGTTGTGAGACCTGAATGTTCTCAAGCTGTACCTAAGTGCATGGACACAGTCTCTGAAAGTGTCACAGCAGCACAGGATTCAGGTGATACGGCCAGTAGATGCAGTTTGTCTTAACTAAGGAGCAACTGTGCTAGACGTGGAGGCAGGGCTGCCCTTTCTCACTCTCCAGGACTGCTCTCTGCAGTTCATCTGTGCTGCCTTTTGCAAGCCTGTGGGGTGCTTTCAGAGCTGCTCCTCAGCACCGTGTTCCTGGTAGCTGCTGCCGGTCTATCGCATCAGGTGAAAGTTGCTTATACCTGCCTGGTAAACTTCTGGAGACTGGGTGTTTAAAATCCTTTTGGGGGCTTTCTGGATCTTGAGTTCTGAAGGTGCTAAACTGTCTGAGCCCTGCGTTACCTCAGTTCATGTAGTAAGTGTGCATTCCCAGTGCAGCCTGAGTGTTCCAAAGGCTTTGGTGTCCTTTTGCTTCTTTTCCATCTGACTAAATCTTAATGCTACACTGCCTGACAATTGTGATACCTTGAAGTGACCATGATAGCCATTCAGTGGGTCTGTCACTCATGCGTTGGAACTGGCACTATAATTCTGTGATAAGCCTTCAAGTAGCATCACATAGCAAGTAAGAACTCATGATTTTATGCCACAGACCTAAGTTCAAGTCCCATCCCTACTGCCCAGCAGATAGATGATCTTTGGGCACACTAGTCCCTGAGGTCTTGCTTTTCAGAGGTGGGACAGCACACAAGCCATTAATGTCATTCTGTGCAACACACAGCAGTTGTGTACCTCCACCTCAGCTACTGTCCAGGGTTATTCTCGGATTTGGCCTGGCTGCTAAGGGAAAGTAGTTACCCAGTAGGTAGGTTAGTACAGAAGCAAGGCATAGCTTATCTCCATTGATGGCAGAACGCTTAGTCTCTTGATGCACTTTTTAAATCCCCAGTTGACTCTTAGTTTGCCTTTGTGGTCACTGTCTTCCTCCTTTAGTCTTAACTGTCACAGAAATCTCCAACCCTATACATGCATCCAAAAAATGTACTTTTTTTTTTTTCTGGACAGTGAAGGACTCGTGGCACTTTAGTGGACTCTCATCTTCCTGTAGCTCATGTTTCTTTTGCCTGGTTATCTGAGTTTTCAACCTTTAATTTGATGACCTTGCCTTTTGACTGGGCTTTTGATGAACTAATGTTGCCAAACAAAACAAACTGATAATTATGCAAATGTGTAAATGGAACCTCATGTGGCATCAGATAGTCCACTTTATGATGAGTTTAGAACACAGCACAAGAAATGCTTCATTAGTGATTGGCATGGCTGTCAGCTGTGGATCTTCTGGAAGAAAGAATGGGTTAAAAGAGGTGCTGAGGAAAGAGAATCTTGGGTACTATGAAAATATACAGGAAGGGCGCCCTGCATTCCAAGAGGCAGGCACTGACCAAGCTGAAGCTCAGCTGGGATGTGAAGTTGGCCACTTGAAGCATACTCAAAGCAGAGGCTTCCACGTGTGTGCAAGCGAAGGACTTGAAGCTCATCATGACTGCAGTGGATGAAGAAGAGCTGTGACCATGGTTTAACTTTTGGCCTTGTAAGTGACAGGAAGGGCATCATTCTGGTTACATGGATGAGAATGAGCTATTGGAAAAGCAATACAGGTAGGGAAAATACCATCCTTTAGGCAGGAGGTTGTGGCATTTGGGACAGAAGCAGGTGAGTTCTAGTGACCTTGCAAGGCTCCATAGGACAGGCACCCTGGTAAGTGAGTGGGTGAGGCAGAGAAGGAAGAGTCCAGGTTGGTCTCTGTCGTCGGGCAGCTGGGCAGGTGGTCTGCTGTGTTAACCCATGAGGTGAATTTATAAGCTACCAGGGGTTTGATAGCTCAGTGTGGACATACGGAGTGGGAAGATGTATGAGAAGCTGGCATTTGGTGATTGAGATCTCTAATTTGGGGGAGAACTGCACTAGAGAAAGTGGATAGGCAACTGTTTGCACATAAATGGAAAGGGCTAGGGTAAGTAAGTGCTTATCACCTGGATAATCTGTAATCCAGGATAATCCAAGGAGTCCGAGCAATAGAGTGAAGGAGTGACACACACTGATACATGGAGGAGTGCTGGATTGGGAGATGGGAGAGCACGCTTGGTGCTGTCCGATGGCCCAGGCAAGAAGGCATTTCTCAAGATTATGTCAGTGTCACAATGAGAGAAATAAAGAAGGGAACAAGCAGTACACACTGGATTTCCTGAAGCAGTTGTAAGATCGGAGGCTGTCTGCTTGGAGGGGCTGGATCCAGACTGCATAGGGATGCTGATGAGAAGCTAACAATGTATGGTCATGGTATGGGGTGATAGCAGGTGCATACCAACTATGGTGAGGAGGAAAATGAGAAGGTTGGGAAAAACATTAAGCTTCATCATAGAGGCATAAGATAAGCAAAGGATCTTTACAGCCACACCTGAAAGGCAAATGACAGCCCAACAGGTGCAATCCTTTGTTGGGTTTTGTCTGGCAACAATCAATACTAACGTGCATTTAAATGGGCAACGCATCTATTTAGTCCACCCTATAGACAAGTCAAGAGAGCTCTCTGCTAACGAAGTCCCAAGGCTGGCCACAATGGCACACCTGTAATTCCAGCTATACAGAAGGATCTGACTGAGATCAGCCTGGGCAACTTGGCAAGATCCCAACTCAAAACTTAAAAAAATAAAAAAGGACTATAGCTCGGTGATAGAATGTTTGCCTGGCATGCATAAGCCCCTGTGTTTACTCCTCAGTACTGAAGAAAAATCTCTACATCCTTATATTTTAAATAATAATCTGAGCAAGTAGTTCTATGTAACTCCAGATCATAATAAATTACTTGTCCTCAAATTGAGTAGTATTCTAACATCCACTCCTGCTATTCTAAAATTGAGTTGCTTCCTTGGTAACAGCCCACATGAGTAAGTGTATTTATTCCTGGTTCAGTCAGTGGAGCTCATTGCTGTGAATTCTGCTAGTTTGGGTAGCTTGAAGTTATTTATGAGCCAACCTAAATGCAGCGCCTTCTATTCTTGGTAGTGTGGTAATTCTGGAATGCTTGTTTTACATCTTGGTCCTCTCTCAGTACGAACTAATGATAACTTTCTTGCTTAGCTGTGCAGAAGAAATGGCAGTTGCCTGGGCAACGCTCAGGCATGTGAGAAGGCTGCTGGTCCCCAATTGGGCAAGCTGTGTGTGGGTCTTCCCCATAGTAATTGTTTTCATCCCTGTTTTCTCCTTAGAGTGGAAATTGGTTATCACTGCTTTCCTACTAAATGTTTTTACAGTTTCTCTTAATCAGATTTTACTGGTACATTTTAGATATACATAACAATCACATTCATCATAGAGAATTGTACCTGTACATGATATAACTTGTTCCTTCGTTTTTTTCCCCATTCCCCTACCATCCCTTCAACCCCTCCTACCCTCCCCAGACTTGTAAAGTTTTTGTTGTTGTTGTTTGTATGTTTTTAGTCAGGGAGAGTGTTTTTTGTTTTTGTTTGGGACTGGGAGATGAGAAAATAATTTAAAAATTCAGTGATGTAAAATTTTTATAAATAGTAGTACAGCATGTTAAGTGTAGAGAAAAAAGGACAATCGAAAATTAGTGGCAAGATCAGAACCTACAGGAGCAGTGTAACCCAGAGCCATTGGGCCTTCTGAAAAGCCATTCAGTGGTCACCTCAGTGCTTAGGTTATATTACCATCTAGGGTCGTGCTACCTTTTTGTATCCCTGTCCTGGAGGGAAGCAGCTGGACACTCTTGTCGTGAGAACGTGTGTTTCTGGCTGCATGCTTCATCAGCAGTCACTGAAGGGATGAGGTCATGTTACCTGCTCAGGTCCTGTAGGTGATAGCCCACCTGTTGTCTCTTCCGGTCCTCACAGTTGAAGTGAACAGCTTATAATAATGTAGTATTTTTTGGTAAAAGGTTATTGGGAATGACAATATATGGTTCGTTGGATCTATTTTTCTTGTTTAAAGCCATTGTGATAGAATTTATCTTCTAGAACCTTCAGTAAGATACTTCTTTTCTATATTACTGGCCAAATACCACAGTTGGAATAAATGAGTAATGGGTTTTAGCAGTATATTTGAAGTGATGATTTTAGAGCTAGGGGTATGGCTCAGTGGTAGAGCACTTGCCTACCATGGGAAGGACCCTAGTCCAGTACCCAGCATCCCAAATGATGATGATGATAGCAAAAGGATAAAGAGAAATAAAACTATTTTGAGCATTTGTGAAAAAAACAGAGCTATTATTTTTACTTTCCTTCAATTGATTGACTGATTGCAGTACTGGGGATTGAACTCAAGGCCTTTTCAGTGGGATTACATCCCCAACCCTTTATTTAAAATTTTTTATTTTTGAGACAATCTTACTAAGTTCCTGAATTCCCCAAACTGGTCTGAAACTTACCCTCCTGCCTCAGCCTCCCAGAGTGCTAGGATTATAAACGTGTGGTATCACACCATCCCCAAATCTTTTATATAAGAAAATTTATAAATCAGGAAGAAAAATACATAGTTTAGGCCAACATCCTGACAACTGAAGAAGCTTAAAAATGAAACTCTCAACCACTGCTCTGGTGAGAGCTCTTTAACCATAAGATTATTTACCTGGAAAGCCAGGTGTGGTGGTGCATGCCTGTAATCCTAGCACTCAGGAGGCTGAGGCAGGAGGATCCCCATGAGTTCAAAACAGCCTGTGCTATATAGTGAGACCTATCTCAAAAGAAACAAAACAAAAAAATTTACCTGGAACATGAATAGGTGCCCTGTCAACTTGAGAGAGAACTTAGAGGTAGGGAAAAGAAGACTTGTGTGCTCGCAGAATTGGAACTGGGGTCTGTTTCCCATATGTGTATAGTGTGAACATTTTATAGCTGATAACCTGCTCTGGGGCATTGTTTTGTTGACAAAACACTGTCATATTACCAAACTTTTTCACGCTTTTCCCCCCTGCATCTTACAGCTTCTAACCGAAAATCTTCAGTTGGTGTAAAAAAGAATAGCAAGAACAGAACATTAACAAGGCAATCCATATCGAGAATTCCTGCTTCGTCCAACTCTACCTCATCTAAGCTAACTCATCTGAATAATTCCAGGGTACCAAAGAAACTGAAAAAGCCTGTAAAGCCTTTACTTTCAAAAATAAAACTAAGAAATCACTGCAAGCGGCTGGAGCAAAAGAATAATTCAAGAAAACTCGAAATGGGAAACTTAGTACTTAAAGAGCCTAAAGTCGTCCTGTATAAAAATTTGCCCATTAAAAAAGATAAGGAAACGGAGGGACCAGTCCAGGCTGCAGCTGCCAGCGGGTGCTTGACTAGACATGCGGCCAGAGAACACAGGCAGAATCCTGGGAGAGGTGCTCACTCGCAGGGCGACAGTTCGCCCTGCACCTACATAACCAGGCGCTCAGTGAGGACGAGAACGAATGTGAAGGAGGCCTCTGACATCAAGCTGGAACCAAACATGTTGGATGGCTATAAAAACTGTGTGACTGAACCTTGCCCAGACAGTGGTGAGCAGCCAGCCACCGAGGTGCAGGAAGAAGAACTAGCTCGTGAGACTGCACAAAAGGGGGAAGCCCCATGTCATAAGAGTGACCCGAATGCGTCCAGAAAGAAGTCACGACAAGGGAAACTCATGAAACAGTTCTCAAAAGTAGAAGACTCCATTCCGGGACATGACTGCCCCGGGAAAGATGGCGTGGTGTCGGATTTGGTGGGGCCCCTTTCTGACCAGGGCGAGCCCAGCAGCATGATCGGGGGTCCTGTGAGCTATGCAGATTGTGCTCCTTCCCCTGTCGGTTGTTCGGTTGTTACATCCGATGGCTTCAAAACAAAAGACAGCTTTAGAACTGCAAAAAGTAAAAAGAAGAGGCGAATCACAAGGTATGATGCACAGTTAATCCTAGAAAATAATTCTGGGATTCCAAAATTGACTCTTCGTAGGCGTCATGATAGCAGCAGCAAGGCAAATGACCAGGAGAGTGACGGGATGAATTCTTCAAAAATAAGCATCAAATTAAGTAAAGACCATGAGAATGATAATAATCTCTATGTAGCAAAGCTTAATAATGGATTTAACTCAGGATCAGGTAGTAGTTCTACAAAATTAAAAATTCAGCTAAAACGGGACGAGGAAAGTAGGGGCTCCTACACAGAAGGGCTTCATGAAAATGGCATGTGCTGTAGTGATCCTCTTTCTCTCCTGGAGTCTCAGATGGAGGTGGATGACTATAGTCAGTATGATGAAGAAAGTACAGATGAGTCCTCCTCTTCAGAGGGAGATGAAGAGGAGGATGACTATGACGATGACTTTGAAGATGACTTTATTCCTCTTCCTCCAGCTAAGCGACTAAGGCTAATAGTTGGGAAAGACTCTATAGATATTGACATTTCTTCAAGAAGAAGAGAAGATCAGTCATTAAGGCTTAATGCATAAGCTCTTGGTCTTAAGTTGACCTGGGATAACTACTTTAAAAAAAAAAAAATTCCAGTCAATGATTCCTCAACTGAACCATTTTAGTGGCAGCACTTCTATTGTCTCTTCACTTATCAGCATAATATTGTAGAAAGTGTACAGCGTATCGACTCTTCCTAAGTCTGATTTGTGCAAATTTTTATCGTACTTTTTAAATAGCCTTCTTATGTGCAATTCTGAGCTAGAGTTAAAGCCCTATTGTAAAATAAAAGCTCCAGAAAAATTGTACAGTGATAGCAACTTTCCACACAGGACGTTGAAACAATAATGTGGCTACACAATTTTTTTAAAACTGAGAGCGTTAACCTGGCTCTTTAATACATGACTAAACAATAAAACAAATCATAGTAGCAGCATATTAAGGTTTCAAGTATATGCTAATATCACCAGCAATTATCTTCGGCTTTTTGATTTATTTGCTAGATGTTTCCCCCTTGGAGTTTTGTCAGTTCCACACTGTTTGCTGGCCCAAGTGTACTGTTTGTGGCCTTTGTTAACATAGCAAAACATTGGTTGGAAGTCAGATTGGTTTCTTTAAAAAAAAATTACGTGTGTGACCGCTCACTTTTCAGTACATTATGTGTACAAGGTTAGCAGTATGCAGGATGTTTCAAAGCAGCGTATTTATTGCTTGTCATATAAATTAAAGACCTTGTATTTAACACTTTTCAACCCTTTTAGATAAAATTGTTCTTTGCAAGAATGATTGGTGCTTATTTTTTCAAAAAACTGCTGTGAACAATGTGATGACAGCAAGCAACATTGATCTAATGAACTACAGCTGTATCTTAATTTGGTTCTTCAAGTTTTCTGTTGCACTTGTAAAATGCTACAAGGAATATTAAAAATCTATTCACTTTAACTTATAATAGTTTATGAAATAAAAACATGAGTCACAGCTTTTGTTCTGTGGTAACCTATAAAAATGTTTGTCTTTGGAATTCAATGTAAAGAGCTGAAAATGATGTATATGTTGTAAATATTTGTGTGTTGTGAGAAATTTTTGTCATAAGAAATTAAAAAGAACTTACCAGGAAGGTTTTAAGTTTAGAAATATTCATGCCAATAAAATAGGAAATTATAAATATATAGTTTTAAGCACTGCATCAGTGGGAGTTCTTGGCTTATGTTAGTTTATTAAGAAAATATCAAAGATGTTTTGATTATATTGTCAGTTAATCAAAAAGTCAGATTTAATTTGTTTTTTTAAGCACTTTGAGAAGAGAAATTAATTTTAAGTAACTTAATGAGCAAATTTTTGGTTTATGTTCAATACCAGGCTCTTTTCATTTTTCTGGATTATTTTACAACTCAAAGAATTTGGAAATACAAATCTGTAACAGGTGTTTGACACCAGTAGGTCTCTTTATTTACTGGGAAATGTGTACATGTATTTTCAGAGATACAAGTGCTCCTAAGTAAAGTCAATTTAGGGAATCTGTATAATGCCTATGGAAAAGTAACCCGTGTCTTAAAATCTTAAAGGAAATCTGCAGGTAATGAAAAATCCAATGGAGAAAACCTCAATGCTTAATTAATTGATATTTAACTGGTTTCCAGGTTTGGGGGACATTATTTAAACTAAGTTCCTTAAAAATATTACCAGTAGTTTCCAAATAGAAAACAGTAAGATTCATAAAAGCTTGTTAGGTTCTGTAAGGAATTCCCTCTAAAGTCCTATGTAGTCTCATGCTTGTATGTTACGGTGCAGTATGATCCTCAGGTATTAATTTGGAAGCAGGTGATAGGTCGAGTCCCCCACACACCCCTTTTTGCTGCAGCTCATGAAGGGGGGCAGCCCCAGATGATCTCAGGAGCTCCTGTCCGGAGGCACCTGGAGCACTTGACAGAACATCCAGTCCTCATAGGGTCCCCTCTCCGAAGCACGAGACACCACCACAGGTAAAGGTGGACACTCTCAAGTGTGCCCAAAGGCTGTGGGCTGCCTCGTTCCCACCTTTGCTTGAGGGTGTTTTGAAGATGTTCAGAGACTAAATCTTTGACTATTTCTTTGAACACCAACAATAGCCATTTCAGGAATTTCAGTCTTAAGGCAAAAATAAAAGTAACACTTTCCCATTTTTTCCACTTTTAAGCTTAATTTTAGTAACTTATTTATGATTTTTTTTTTATTTTTTTGTGGCCTCATCTTTTGGGGCTGACCTTCCCATGGGTCTCAGAGCAGTGACATTTGGTGAGAAGTCACTGCCTCTCAGGAGTTGGTATGCACAAGCACTCAGCAGCCACTGCTGATGCCTTCTAGGGAAATTAATTTCCGTTTCTAAGGGTAGGGGCCTCTGGACTGTTCTTGATCTGCTGTAGAACTTCACCATGGAGCAATGGTGAAACCCACACACTCTCGATCAGTTTGGAAGAGGTTGCATTCAATAAAACTTTAGCTTGAGCTTATGCAATGATTGGTAACATTTTTGGCATTGTAAGAATTAGGAAATGATCATAGAAATATATGTAAAATATTCAATTTTCGATCATTTTTCAAATTACTGTTTTAAATTGTTTTGCTGAGTTGTAACTTTTGAGATATAATGTATTCCTTGTACTGAAAGAATGAAAAAGGACTTTTTCAGCATTTGAGGTAAGTTCTTTAATGTTTCATTAAAAACATTTTTTACAAATATTTTGTACATGCACTTGCAGTATTGAGGTTAATCATTTTAATAAATTCGGAAATTGAAACAATTTGGCCGGTGTTCACTGTATCCAAGAAGACAAAGTGGTGACTGTCCACAAAGTGTTCACATAAAGCAGGCTGTGGACTAGAAGGTTTCTAAACTTTTCAGTGGCTGCAGCTGAGTTCTCTGTCCCCTGGGCCAATCTCTATGAGAGAGGAGGAGGCTCCTTTCAGGCATAATGGTGCACTCCTGTAAACTGCGCTGGGGAGGCTGAGGCAGGAGTAACACTGTGGGTTGGAGGCCAGCCTAGGTTACATAGGGAGACCTTGTCTCAAAAAAAGACATTTGGGCCTTTGCAACCTGGTTATTAATGCTTGGATTTTCCCTCAACATACTGGGTAGAAAAGCAGATTCAGCATTGTCTCGGGTCCTTTATACTCCCTTTTACTGTTGCAAAACTTATTTGAAATTGGGCTGACCCGAATTTGCCCAGCTTGGCAACACCTGCATAGCCCTGAGCAAGCTCGGGTCTCTGAAGTTCTTTCCCAGCTCCCAGCTCTCTTCTGGGTCACTAACTGGTGGGAGCATGTTAAGAGTGAGGACAGAGCGAGTGGTACAGGCCAAGCCAGTGACACCCCCACCTAGAGGCAGGTTACCCATCTAGAAAAGGCCAACGTATGTGCTGTTGAACACAGGTGGCTGACACAGCAGCTCAGGTTTTCTCTCCTGCCCAATAGCCAGTGGCAGTTAGCTTGTAACATGCTGCCCAGAACCCTTGTGTGACTGCAAACGTCAACTGTTAGTAACATGTGCTCTGTCAAGTACCTGAAGCACAGCAGTGGCAGATCAATGTACTAGTAAGCTGCTGGCCTCTGGCACTTTTGTAGTTACAGGGTGAAGGGATGCTTGATCTTAACATGGAAGAGAAGAAAAGGATTCCAGCTTTCTACTCCCTCTGCAGTGTCCTGAGCACCTGGGTATTGCTTGTGTTCGCTAGAGGTGGAGCCGAAGTGAATTTCGATTCCTCAGAAAGAGCATCAGGGTTGGTAGGAAGGGGCAGGTGTGTAACAGCCAGGATTGGGAAGAGGGTTCGCTGCCAGCGATACTCCCCACCCCTTTTTTTGCACCTATATATTCATAGGCACAGCTGGGAAGCTGCTGAGCTGAAGACGACACCACAGGCTCAAGATTGGCCACTTTCTGAAGTAGCTGCTCCATTACCTCGTCCTTTGCCCTCATTAAATCTGAGTTTTCCTGCTAAACTAATGTGGACAATGACATTATCGTCAGGGGCAGCCTGGCCCACAGGGTCTGCTCTCCACAGGAAAGCAACACTCTGCTGTTCTGCTCATTGCCTAGGTCCCTGGCTCCGTCTGAGACTTGGAGCAGAAGCTGGTTTTTTGTTTTTGTTTTTTGAGCAAGGGGTTCTGATACATCTGCACAGAACCAGACCAGACCTTCTGACAGGAGAGAAATCTTTATTAGGGGGAGTAAGGGGGTAGCAGGCTGCCTAGAGTACCAAGGCAGCAGCGAGCTGAGCAAAGCATGGACTTTTAAACTTTTTTGGGGTGGGTGTCGGCAGGCCAGAATAGCTGGAGTGGGGTGGTGGGGGTGTCCGTGGGTCAGAACAGTCCGCGAGGTGGATTGGGCCAGAACAACCCGAGCAAGGTGAACTGTTCCTCAAGAGTCCTACCAAAGCAGATGGGGGCGGGTTTGGCTTTTGTGACGGGGGAACTGAAGTGGAACAGGTAAGGGAAGGAGAGAAATATTGAGAGTAAAGTTTTCCCACAGGAGAGGCTGGCTGCTTTGTGACTTACCAGGTTCTAACAGCAAGAGTAGTCACATTTCACCAATATGTGTGGAACACAGGTATTTGGGGTTGAGAAGGCAAAATTTGAATCAAATCCAAGGGGAGCCGAGCCTGGTGGTACTGTAAACCCAGCTACTCGGGAGGTTAAGGCAGAAAAATTATAAGTTCAAGTCCAGCCTGGGTAACTTAGCAAGACCCTGTCTCAGTTTTTTAAAAGGGACAACAAGGATGTAGCTCCCCTAGGCAGGGAGGGCTGGAGACAGCCTGGGCCTCCTGCACAGGCATGCAGGGCAGGAGAGTAGGCTGCACAAGGCCACAGGCCCTTGGTGACTTAGTACAGCCAGTTAAGAGAAAGAAGTGAAGGTAGGTGATTTTATCAAGAGGACAGTGGGTGTATCCTAGGATGTGAGATGCTTCCATGGAGGGTCAGGTATTCCCGAAAGGGGAGGGGAGGAGCTACTCAGAGTTAGGGTCCCCAGGGGTCTTAGGAGTATCAGTCCATCTTCCAGGGGAAAAAGGTTTCTGGCTGTGGTGGAGGAGCTAGTCCTAGTGAAGTATCTATAAACAGGAACGTCACTGGAGAATCAGATGAGGGCCCCAAGGTTTGGGAAATAGCATGGAGATGTGAAATGAAGAATGGGAAAACAAGCTGATGTTAGAAACCTAGCCCAGGGAAGTATTTGCCCATCACCTTTCAGTAGCAGTGTCCTAGGTGACTAAGGGGCTTCAGGCTTGGGTAGCACTGCTATGAGCCTCTGGCCAGACAAGTGGCCACAGGAGGTGGGGGTGGGGTAGAGGGAGCACAGCTGAGACTGGCAGGACTGAGTGGAGACGGGTGCTTGCACATGGGTAGGAAACAAGGTGAGTTTGTGGCCTCAGTGGGCTGCTGGCAAGGGCAGCGGCACGAGGCAGGAAGCTCTTGATAGGGAACCTCCAGGCAATCATGGGATGAGCAAGGTAGAGGACAGGGTCAAAGGGCAGGCTCTGCATCTCTGAAGTGGCTGCATTTTCTGACTATATTCTAGCAATGAAGTGGTCATGGCTTTGAAATAACAGGACCAGCCACTCTTCACAGAGGGCCTTCAGGGCATTTGGCACCATCCCCCTAGTCAGACAAGCTGGGCATGTGTGTGACAGGCGTAGGAGGTAGCCTGTGAGGATGGTGGCCACCTCTGTCACTGTTTTTTATTCTAGGGGGTGGTATCTAGTTTTATTTTTGCTTTTGCAGTTCTGGGGATTGAACCCAAGGCTTCACACTAAGGTATATTCCTCGCCCTTTTCTGTTTTACTTTGAGACGGAATCTTATAAGACTTTTGCTTAGTTACCCAAGGATCCTCCTGTCTCAGCCTTCTAGTACCCTGGGATTACAGGTACTGTGGGATTACACTACTGTGCCCAGTTTGTCTGTGTATTTATAGTATACTAGGACTTAACAGCCTGCTCAAGGCTGCACAGAGAATAGTGACAGAACCTTGCGAGGTCCAGGCTCTTCCTGACAACCCTGGGAAGCCCAGGGGGAGCCCCACCTCTGCCTGGGCAGTTCTGGAAGTCCATCTCTAAAAATACCCTTGGTAACCAATAGGAATCATTGTGTTTTACTTTGTTTGTTTTGAGATAAGTTCTTGCTATATAGCCAAGCTGCTTTGAACTCACAATTCTCCTGCCTCAGCCTCCAAAATGCTGAGATTACCATGTGCACCACCACACATGGTTTAGTGCTTTCTGTGCAGCTCAGGAGAGTCCGGAATCTGGGCCAAGGTTACGGTGCAGATAAGGGGTGGCTCACACTCGTTAGCCAGACATACCCGGAGCTCCTGAAAAGCAGGAGAGGTGCTGCTGGCGAGCTCAGCCCATCTCTTGAGAGCCAGCAGGCCCAGGCCACCCTGGCAGGCTATGGACCCCTCTTTATGTGAAAGGGAGTGGAACACAATCAGCAGGGACAGAAGACAAATCCAAGGTTTCCTCTCGCTGACCAGCTCCTGAACTGATGATTTTAGCGCTGACCTGGCAGAAATGCCCCACAGGCAAAGGAATAGATGTTTGGTCAGAGAGGGTGTGTGGGTGAGCGTCTAGGATTGAACTGTCACTCCGCGGGACCATTGTTTTCTTGCATGGGACAGACTTTGGGACCTATAGTTAAATGAATGGGAAGCAGGATTGTGCAAACGTCGATGTAACTCGGAGAAGCCCATCTGCCAAGCCGGTTACTTTCCCCACTGGGTGTGCGTTTGCTCCCCCGAGAACCTTGACTACGCCACAGCAGCCTCTCCAGGAAGTGGGAACAACCGGCGAGGAGAGTCTCGGACTAGCTTTCCCCAGCCGCAAGAGGCTAGAGGGACGCCTCTCTCCGGGGCAAACTCGTCCTCTGGGATCTCCGCGATGGCAGCGTAAGGCCGAGTGGGAGTGTCCCGGGAAGCTCCGCGCCCGGGCCTGCTCCCTAGGCCAGCACTGTGTCTGCCTTGACGATCTGTGCCCGGCACCGCGGACACCTAGCAGGGCGGGCTGTCCTTTCCGCCTCCAACCTCTGCCTGTGCAGCTGACATCTGTTGACACCTCCTTCAGCACCTCCTTCTCCATCCCGGCTTTCAGACGCCCTCTGGTGGGGATTCTGTTCCCGGGGCGCAAAACCATTTCAGTTCTTTCTCCTCGCTAAGCTTCTGTCAGCCCAGCACCGGAAGACACAGCGCCATCCATCTCTGCTCCTCTCCCGCTCCCATGGGTCTCTCTGAATTCATCTGCTTCCTTGACGCCCTTCCTTGTAGAAGGTACCTTGTACCACTAGGTACTGGGCACGCAGAAGGCACGGGGCAATAGCGATAACTTAAACCGAGCCCTTTTTCAAGAGCCTGAGCTGGGCCCTGGGAGGGAGGCAGTACACAAACATTCAGGAATGATGAACCCTTGGCCACATGAATGTGAGAAGTGTCCTGGAATACAAGGAGGAGAGAGCATGATGGCACACAGCTGGAGTCCCAGCACTCATGAAGCTGAGGCGGGAGGATTGCCCCAAGTTCAAGGCCAGTTTGGGCTACATAGGGAGTTCAAGGCCAGCCGAACTACAGAGTGAGACGCTGTCTAGAAAAAACAAACGCAAAGGAGGAGGGTGGAGGGTGCCCCTCTTTCTTCTGAGGAAGTAAAGCAGTCTTCATGGAAGAGGAGAGATTAAGAAGGGCAGGATGGGGCTGGGGATATAGCTCAGTAGAATAAGCGCCTGCCTAGCAAGCGCAGGGTCCTGAGTTCGATCCCCAGTACCGCCAAAAAAAAAAAAAAAAAGAAGGGCAGGATGAATAGAAGCTCAGAAACCCTAGGGACAGAAAAACAGTGAATGTGTTCAAAGTCTTGGAGACGAGGGAGGACAGGGTGGCTTCTGACAAAGATAGTGAGCTGCCCAGTGTGGCCAGTGCAGAGGCTGACGAGGGGATGGTGGAGCAGGAGCATCCAGTGGTGAGGGAGATGGGACTCTGGCCTTCAGGCAGGGCCCTGGGAGGGCCTCTGGGCAAATTCTGTCTCCATCAGCTCCCAGCTGGGCAGCTTTGGCATCTAGCCTTAGCTTCCAGTCTGCAAAAGAGGTGACAGCAGTGTCTCCCTCCTATGGATAAAGCCAAACAGCTGGTAGGTGCACAGTGCCATATCTGCCACCTGATGAGTGTGATGGCTGCTTTTGTTACTTGGCATCGATGCCAAAGCCTGTGCTTTTTCTCTGGCTTCACCGAATCAGCCCCTCATTTTCTAGCCCGAGCCCCAACTGCAGCCTAGCTGTTCCTAGGAGGCCAGAGCAGAGAGGTTCTCGCTGTACAAAGAGGCAAGGACAGCAATGTGTGGGGCCAGCAGGGAGGGCACACAGCAAATGGAAGGCAGACGTAGACAGGGCTTGGACCCAGGCCATACCTGCCCTGCCCTGCTAGAGCCCACAGCCACCCACCCCATGCTGCCTGGCACCCACTGGGTGCTCTGGGCTCTGAGTCAGTGGCCACCCAGTCAGCAGAGCCAGTTGCTGTTGACATGTGATAATGGTGTGTATTTAGCTACAGTCACTCACACAAGGAATTAATGAGCAACTCTCACTGGCCCTTGGAACTATAGCAGGGACCTGGCAGTGGGCTCTTCCTCCCCACCAGCCTGGGAGTCAGCCCTCACCTTCCAGAGTACCCATCTCAAAGCTTACTCGAGTCTGTCTTGGGGCTCTGGGGCACTGATGACAGTAGGCTGGGCTTCTCATCACTGTTCTGGGGAGGAGTCCAAGCTCCAAAGTGAGATGTCACCCAGGATCACCCAGGATACAAGCCCCATACATTGTGCTGCTGTGGGCTGGGGTGGGGGACCTCGGACAAGCCCTGGTGGGTTGTGGCTCATGTGGCGAGTGGTAGAATGGGGCCTGGCCCTGCCAGGTCATAAGGAGCTTTGCACCTGCCTCTTCCTCCACCTAGGACCCTCTTGGCCTCACTCCCTGTCACCCCTCAGGTCTCTGGGAATGGAGGTATCACTTCCCACATTTCCCCTAACACCCCTCTTGCACCCTAGTTTCTCTCTACTCGATCTTGATCTCCCCAAGCCACAGGGGACCCTTTGGGCTGGACAGTGGTTGGACCTAGGGAGGCTGATGCAGGTGGCAGGCTGCTGGGGAAAGGGCGTCCAGGGTGGAGAGGGACGTCCCAGCCACTCTGGCCTCTCACCCTCATAACCTAGTAGTCTCAGGTCACCCTGAGGGTGGAAGCCTCAGGGACACCAGCTCTAGGAGGGCATCCCCTGACCCTCTTTCCTGAGAGCCACTACCTGCCCTTGTGCACAGGACCCATCCTGCCCACGTGGACACAATAGTGCAGGCCCAAGAAGAGGCGGGCAGAGTTCGCCCTGGCCTGGGTGCGGGGTGCGGCCTAAGGTCTGGGGTGGGGAAGCCTGTAGCCTCATTTATTTCAACCTACGGTGTCACATTTCTTGTGCCAGGAGAGCAGGGTGGGTGAACATGAGGTGTTCTGTCCTCCGGCTGACCCTCTAGCTAGCTCCTGGCACAAAACTGCACCCTACCTGGGGGTTCCCACAGCCCAAAAGACTGTGCTTGAGAACACTGAGGTAGGAAACCCATCCTCAGAGAACCTTCTTGACCTCTGCATGGCTGAGAAGTACAGGGAGGGAAACTGAGGCCTAGAGAGGGTGTATGCCAGGCTGGGCAGAGCTGGCAGAGAAGCAGGACTCTCTCCGGTAGGCTGACTCCCTTCCCTGTGGGCAGAGGGGAAAGCATGCTCTGTCCACGGACAGAACACAGGTGCCCGGGCACCACATGCCAGGCAGCTTTCCAGGGGTGGGGCTCCACCCCTGAGGGTCCCAGCCACTTGGTCAGGTACACAGACTGCAGCAAGATGGCAGTGTGCTGCAGGCCACAAAGCTCACGAAGACCTCCACATAAGCTGGGCTGAAAGCAACCCTGGTAAGACATGCTGACCTTGGACTTGTCCTCAGGAGTTACAGAGGCCTAGGCTCTTTCCCTCCCCCACCTTCTTCCCTGTACAGCCACAGGATGCCTCCTGGATTCCATTCATTTCTTCATTTGTGCAACATTTGTGAAGCACCCACTCTGTGCTGGAATCTACAGAGGACCTCTGGTGAATCCTTTCTCCTGTCCTCACACTGTCTATGGCCTGGCAGGGAGAGACAGACAGACAGACACAGACACGCACACACACACTTCAGCAGGGGCTCTCACAGGGCAGCAGGGGCGGCAGCCCAGGGGAAGATGCCAAACACAACAGAGAAGGCTTCTCAGAGGTAGGGAGCTCTGAGCCGTGTTTGTATGCAGCACAGGGGACTGAGCTGGGGACTTTGGCACTGAGCTACATCCTCAGTTCTATTTTTTTTTTTTTTTCTTTTTGAGACAGGTTCTTACTAAGATGCTAAGTTGCCCAGGCTAGGCTCAAACTTGGAATCTTCCTGCTTCAAGCTGCCCAAACAGAGTGCTGGGATTATAGGTGTGTACCACCACATGTGGTTGAGCTGAGTTTTTAAGGAAGAAGAACTGCACTCTAGAGGTGAAAAAGGGCCCTGCTATACTCTTCCCAACTCACAACACATGTTTATTTGTTTGTTTGATAATAGGGATTGAACACAGAGCTTCACATATGCTCGGCAAACATGCTACCACTGAGCTACATCCCAAGTTATTCTATTTTTTATTTTGATACCGGGTTTTGCTGAATTACCCAGGTTAATTGTAATCCTCCTGCCTCAGCCTCCCAAATGTCTGGGATTACAGGCATGTGTCACCAAGCGTGGCTCACAACACAGCCTTCTGCCCTGGCTGGGAGCCAAGGCCTCAGACATGGCCCTTGACCTTACCCTACTTCATTTTATGACTCAAACAGTGCTGTTTTAACAATTTGTTATGGTTTTTTATTTTTTATTTTTGGCTTTTTGAGACAGGGTCTCTCTATGTAGTTCAGGCTGACCATGAGCTCACTTTGTAGCCCAGGCTGGCCCCAAACTTGCAGCGATCCTCCTGCCTCAACCTCCCGAGCGATGGGATTACAGGCATGTGCCATCATGCTTGTTGCAGTTATGGTATTTTTAGAAGAAAATAAAGAGGGTTGCTTAGTGGGCTTGTAGAACTCAAGCCGGCTCCAGACATACCAGGTTTGCTCCTAGATGCAACATAATTTTATTTTTGCGGTGCTAGAGGTTGGACTCTGGGCCCCATGTGTACTAACTAAGCACATAATCTACCAGGGAGCTGCACTGCCCAACCCCCCTGCAACTTTTGCCTTCCTGAGCCTCCTGTCTTCATCGTGGAACGGGTGCTCATGGCACCTGAGGGATGATTAAATGAGATGACACTGTTCATGTGTACCCCCACATTAAGTGCAGGACCTGACACCTGGTCTGCTGGTAGAGAAGTTGAAGAGCTGGGGGTGGCAAAGGAACTTGGTGCTCACATGAAGGAAGAGAGACTGTTTCTGAAGGAACATTCTTTTCTCCACTGCTTCCTGGACTCTGGAGGCATGTCCCCACCACCTCTCCCAGGGTTCCTCCACCACCCCACCAAGGTGGTATGGAAAACAAGATGGCTGTTGTCCCCGGGATAGGGACAAGTCACAGGCTCAGGTCCTGGCTTCCCTGGTCATTTCCTCTTCCCAAAATCCATGCCCTCTTCTTTTAGATGGTTGCATTCCATTCTCAGTTCATGTGACCTGGGATGCATAAACTTCTTCACTCTACCCAGCCCCTCTCTAGGGCTGCCTGATCAGAGGGTACCTTCCCCCAGGTACTGTGATTGGTCCAAGGATAAACACGTGACCAAGATGGACTAATCAGTTGCAGCCTTGGGTCTTCGGCTGGGGCCCTGAGACAGGATTCTTTGTCTCCACTGGAGTGGCCTCCTCAGTCGGGTGTGGGCCAGGAGCTGCTGGCTGCCACTTTGCCATCACAGGGGAGAGGCTGCCAAGGGATATAGTTTGACTAGACCAACATTTACAGGACCATTGCACAAAGTGAGCCAGACCTAGGTAATAGGATTTGGAGGCCTGAGCCGGGCCAAGGCCAGGCGGGTCACTGGCTTTCTGTGTAAGCCAGAGCGAGGCATTGCTCTAAACCTTGCCCTGTGGAGCACACAAGGGCTAGTAAGACCTAGTGAGCTGATAAAGTGAATAGCTAGGGCTGTAGCAGCCCACAACTCCGCTGGGCAGCCTGAGAGCAGGGGAGGCAGCTGGCTTCCACTTATCCTATACAGCAGCCCCTGTCTGACCTCCCAGGCTCTGCAGGACACTGACCCATAGCCCACTCCCTGAGTGTTGTAAGCACTGAAGCCCAGCAGAGGAATGGGGAACTGGAAGCCTCAGAGTCCCTAGGTTGCAATTCATATCCTGCTACCTCCTGACTGGTGATTTGGCCCACATCACCTATCTGGGCCTCACTTTCCCTTTTTGCTAAGTGAAAATTACAACAATCATGTCAGCCGTCATTTAATACCCCCTAGGTTCTGTTTCATCAAGGTTCTACTGGGGAGACAGGCTACCAAACAGAAGAGGATTAAATACTAGGAATTTGACTTACAAAATAGGAGGTAAGGTCAGGGCAGCCACCTGGCCTCCCCAAATCACAATCGAGCAACTGCAGGGTCCTGGCAAGATGCCATGTGTAGCAAAGCCTGGGTCTCTGCCTGCTACTGCTACCTCCCTGCACCCTTCTAAATCTTGGGCAAGTGCCTGTGATTGACAGGCTCTACACAGATCCCTGCTGCAGGGCATGTTAGGAAATGTGACTCTAAGGCGTCCATTTCCTGCACCAGGCAGGCATGCTTGCCTTGGTAATAGGCCCCTTGAGCCTCCAAGGTCTGCAAAATGTCCTGTACAAACCTGACACATCAGTGTTCTCTAATGAACCATAGCGTGTAGCTCATCGCAACACCCGAGTGGTCCCAGGCAGACAGGCCAAATGCCTCTGTGGCTGCTTTCTTGTCTGCCAAATAGAGATAATAACAATAAAGCAGGGTGAAGGTGAAGATTCTGCACAGTGATCCCTGCAGAAAGCTTAGCACGGGGACTGGTACCCGGTGAGCCTCGGCACTTGCAAGCTACTCTGATGCTGGGTGAAGGTACTTCTTTGAGTAGGAGCACTGACTGCTTTGTTTAGCTGCCCCACATCAGGTCTCCTTTCTGCTGTGTGCGATTTCTGACTGGGGGCTTTGTGGAGGTGGGGGTGGGGCCCAGATGCCTGCTGCTTCTCCAATCCCCAACCTCTCAGCTCAGGCTTACACATTCCTTCACAAAGAATCAGGTCCCATGGAAGCTCTTCCTGGTGGCAGCGGCGCTGTCCCTGGCAGTCACATCCATGCAGTCAGCCTACTGCAGGGGGATCACAGGCTTCGGGGCAGCTTCCCACCTCTTCTACGTGCTCCTTTCTAAACCAGACTCCCCAGCCTTCCCAAGGGTCTGCAAGGAGCCTCCTAGCACTTCCTGTCCATGCTTCTGCTTCTTGAATTAGTGTACTGACTGCAGCCCCTGGCTGAGCCTCTCCCCAGTGCAGGGAAAGATAAGAATGGAGATATTCATGGAAAATGCTTATAATTTATGTAACATCCACAAAACTTAATAGATAACCCTGATATAATTATCATCACACACATGCAAGCATGCGCACACATGAGATATGATCACAAAGGACAGTGAGGGGCTGGGGGTATAGCTTAGCAGCACAAGCAACTGCCTAGCAAGTGCAGTCCTGAGTTCAATCCCTGGTACAAAAAAAAAAAAAAAAAACCAAAACAACAACAAAACAAGGCAGTGAATGTTTGAATTTTAAAAATGTGTTACAGTAAAAGACTAATTGCCATTATTCCCCCTTGAAAACACTCCCTTGTTTTTGTGCATATTAATCCCATCATTCTTGCCACTTTCTGAAGCAGTTCTGGAAGTGCTCTTTTGTGAGTGTCTTCTACCTTGATGTTCTGAATTGACTTAGAACATTCACCTTTCATGGCCACTTTGGACTTTGGGGAAGAGCCAGAAGTCACCTGGTGCCAGATCCAGTGAATAAGGCAGGTGAGAACCCATCATGATGTTTTTATGAGCCTGCCTTTCTGTTGGATGGTACTCAGCGGAGGCATTCACAATATTTTTCTATCATACTTTGTAAAGACTCTCATGAAAGAGAACTTTCAGAACTGCATTGAGCTGGGCATGGTGGTGCAAATCTGTAGTCCTAGTACTAAGGAGGCTGAGGCAGGAGGATGCCAGGGAATTCCAGACCAGCTTGGACTACAAAGCAAGATCCTATCTCAAAAAACCAAACTGCTTCAGAAAGTGGCAACGTATTTTTTTACTATGATACATTTAAAAAATTTAAACACACTCCTTTTTTTATCAACATGGGAGCCCCTGTGTTCTAGCCTAATACTGTGAAAACCAGAACGACAACCACAAAATCCCAGTATTCTACTCTAATTTCCTATCTTGTTTCCATCCACCCATCATCCCTGAATCTGTCCGTTCACCTGCCTTTTTTTTTTGATGTGACAACATAATTTTAAGAAAAAAAGACCATAAAAAATTATGGGAAAACCATAGGTTCAGAGGTACTGAGAGAAAGTGAGCAAACTCTGAGTGATCGCGTTGGCCTCTGACTGGCAGAATTTTATATATACTTTTATTTTTAGCATTCCCCACACTTTTCTGCAGCGAGTTTTTATTAATTTTTTGGGTCAAGAAAAAAATTTTTTTAGATTGGGTGTGTGTATGTCTGTAATCCTAGAGCTCTGGGAGTCTGAGACAGGAGGGTTCCAAATTCAAACCCAGTCTGGGCAATTTAGGGTGATCCTGTCTCAAAATAAAAAATAAGAATGGATCAAACAAAACAAAACAAAAGAAAACAAAACAAACTAAATCACTTTGCCTTTTATAAAATTAGATTTCTCCTTTGTTAAGTACCCTGTGATAACTCAATAGATGTATACAATACATAATGATCAAATCAACATTTCCATCTCCTCAAACTTTTTGTTTTGTTTTTATTTTAAAACAGGGTCTCTCTAGGCGTGGTGGGGCACACCTGTAATCCCAGCACACGGGGAGCTGAGGTAGGAGGATCACTGTGAGTTTGAGGCCTGCTTGGGCTACAAAGTGAGTTCAAAACCAGCCTGAACTGCAAAGTGAAACCCTGTCTCAAAAAGGCAAAAAAAAAAAAAGTAAATAAATAACAAGGTCTCTCTAGTAGCCCAAGCTAGGCTGGCCTCAAACTCAAGGTGACCCTCCTGCCTCAGTCTCCCAAGTACTGAGATTACAGGTGGGCACCACCACACCCAACTGCTTTAGTTTTTGTTAACATGTGACACTGGTACTTATTTATATGGCTTGGTGAGACACTTCAACACTCGCACACATGGAACTTCCTCGGGGGAAGAGCTGCAGCAGTGAGGAGAGAGATGTGAGTGGGAAAGGGGAGGGGAAAGCTGCGTCCCCTTCCAAGGAGGGAGGGGAGCACTGTGCTTCAGTTGGAGAAAAGAGAAAAAGAGGAGGAGGTGGGGGTGACTGTAATTCTGGACCAGGCCCAGCCTCCTTCCTGGAAGACATTGTTAGGTTCCCAGGGCCTCGCAGCCATAGGTGGCATCGTGCCCAGGCTGATACGGCAGCCCTGGAGGGATCCAGTCAGCTGGCTGCTTCCAAGTCTCACTGGGGCTCTCAGAGTGGGGCAGACAGTGCTCAGGGCTGGGAATGAGGTTCCCACTGGTGGGAGAAAGAAAAAGGCCGAGTAATAGTGGGAAGAGCCAATGACTACCCAGAAGTCCCTCACCCAGACGGAGTGAGCAACGGCTTTCAGGGTTCTACTCCAAAACGGACTAAGACAATCAGGAAGAGGGGAATTTCATCGCATGTGGTATCTAAAATGAGATTTGACAGCCAGGCATGGTGGCGCACGCCTCTAACCCTAGCACTTGGAAGGCTGAGGCAGGACGATCACTGTGAGTTGGAGGCCAGCCTGAGCTACATAGTGAATGGCCAGCCCGAACTACATAGGAAACAAAGAGCAAACAAATAAACAAAAAAAGAAAAAGAAAGGATAAAGTAATGGAAGAAGAGTCAAAGATAAGGCATCGTGACACACCTATGCATTTATTTCTACAAATGCGTGAATGGCCAGTAGTCCATAGCATAGTGTGTGAGTCCGTTTTTCCTTCCTGCATCTGAAGTGCCTGCTTTATAAAGATAAGAGATTGAAACTGAGTGTGGTGGCCTATGTCTGTAATTCCATCACTTGGGAGGCTGAGGCAGGAAGACTGAAAGTTTGAGCCCAGTCTGGGCAACTTTAGTGAGTTACCAAGACCGCCTCAAAAGAAAAAGGCAGCTGGGCATGGTGGCACACAACTGTAATCCGTCTGCTTGAGAGGCTGAGGCAGGAGGATTGTTGTGAGTTCGACACCAGCCTGGGCTATAAAGTGAGCTCAAGGCCAGCCTGAACTGCATAGCAAGACCCTGTCTCAAAAAGACAAAAACAAACAAACAAAAAAAGAAACACAGAATTACCCTATGACCCAGCAACTGCACTTCTGGCTATATCCCCCAAAGAAGCATATAATTATATGCCCACACAAATTACATGCCCACCTGAGTTCATAGCAACATTACTCATCACTGAAACCCAACTGTGAAAGCCTCTCAGGGTTCTGACAGCTGAAAGGAAAATGAGATGCACTGTCATTCAAGCTTAAGGGGGAGGGAATTCTGATACACACTGCAACATGGATGAACCTTAAGGACATTGTATGAAGTGAAATATACCAGATACCAGAAGGACAGATACCGTATTGCTCCGTTTCCATGAAGTTCCTAGAGTTATCAGATTCATAGAGAAGGGAGAAAGAATGTTGGTTAGCAGTGGGGAGATGGGATAAGCAGTTCTTGATCAATATGTACAGCATTCCAGTTTGTTTTATTTTCAAAGTATTCTTTATTTGGAAACTTTACAAATGTTTCTCTTTTTTGGCAGATGGTTTTGTAACATATTAATGCTTATTTAGGAACCTGAAATCTGGCTCATACAAGCATTCTGCATTAGTAGATTACTCCCTCAAAAGGGCACGCAGAAGTACTTTATGCTGTGAATTCTGAGGCTACAGGAGTGGAGCTGTGGCAGCCCAGCTCATCTGCATCCACTCCGCCGGTTGGTGCCGCTCCTCTGGCTCACAGTGCAGCTCCTAGGTACCGTGTCTCATTCTGCCAGATTTTGTCTACATCTTCTCAGATTCTATATCAGGCCAGGCTCTTGGATTCGCTTCTGAGCTCCACTCTGTTGACAAACAGGACTTAAGTTTGCACGACTATAACCCCAGCATCTTCCATGAGCTCTCACTTCCACATCTTTGATTAAATTATTTGTATGTTATAAATTTAATTGCTTTCAAGCGTCCTTAGTCAGCTCTCACTGTGATGTATTTGTCTCTGACGTAACGTTTAAAAAAATTTTTTTTTTCCTGTCCTTGGAGAAGAACCTGACACACCAAGGATTCTCCTTTAGGATGTACTTCTAGCCACATCAAAATTAAGGTAATCATGGAAGTTCACCCAGAAGTTGCCTAAAATTTTCCCTGATCTTTTTGGTATTTCATTGTGTTCACTAAATTCTTTTTCTTTTCTTTCCAGCAAAGATCCAGATTTTCCAGTGATGGGTTTGTTTGAGTCCTTTGGCTATCAAATCATGGAACAGCTGAACAAGGTACTTCAATGACACTTAAGGGTAATACAGAAGGATTTTTCAAGAGTGTCCCAGAGTGCTGGGATTACAGGTGTGTGCTACTGAGCAGTTTTGCCACATCTTCAACATTTATTTTCCTGTTTAATTACAGCCACTATAGTAAAATGAAGTGCTATCTCATTATGGTTTTTTTGTTTTGTTTTTGTCTTTTTAAGACAGGGTATCACTATGCAGTGCAGACTGGCCTTGAACTCACTTTGTAGCTCAGGCTGGCCTCGAACATGCAGCAATCTTCCTGCCTCAGCCTCCCAAGTGTTCGGATTACAAGCATGCGCCACCATGCCCGGCTCCCTTTATGGTTTTGATAGGCATTTCCCTGATGATTTGTGTTGAGTAGCTTTTCAAGTGCAACTGGTCGTTTGTTAACAGTTTTTGCTTCTTATGAAAACTGGTAACGCATTTTCAGAACAATCCAGAAACATTTTCAGAATTCAGGTATATTTCTCAGTCCTGAAGCAGTTGTTTCACTGTGCTCTTCTTTGCTATCACATCTTATGTGCCACCTTCTGAAACTGTGCCTGAGTACTGTACACACCAGCAGTTGGCCTGGGTTTGAGTTGTCTGTTAAGCCTACACTCAACAGAACATGAATTTGAAAGTCCTTCAGAAAAACGCTAGAGTTAAGGTTTTGCTAATGCAAGTGTTTCCTTTAACTCCTTCAGCTGGATACTGCCTTGAGTAATCACCATCCGGATTGTATCCTCTTCTGTGGCACTTTTATTTCTTTTGAATTCTTCCCTTGTCCAGTTCTTCAGGTATTGGTGGTCAGACTCATTTGGAACTTGTTGGATTGCTTGCAAAACCCTTCTGTAGAGGAGAGCTTGTTGCCTTCTCAGGAACTGCTTCAGCGTCAGCATGCCTGGGGGAAGTGGGAGGCAGCCATGTCAGTCGAACCCCAGCATTCCAGTTTGGAAAGAAATGAGTCATGGAGACAGTGGTATCAATGTGCTTAACGTCACAGATCTCATCTTTTTTTTTTTTTTTTTTTGCAGTACTGGGGATCAAACTCAGGACCCTGTGCCTGCTAGGCAGGCGCTTATTCCACTGAGCTATATCCCCAGCCTAATAACTTTTTTTTTTCTTTTTTTCGGTACCAGGGATCGAACTCAGGACCTTGCGCTTGCCAAGCAAGCGCTTATGCCACTGAGCTATACCCCCAGCCAGAATATCCAGAAGGGGAATGGCTGGGTTGATATTCTTTTTTTTTTTTGGCAGTACCAGGGATTGAACTCAGGACCTTGTGCTTACCAAGCAAGCCCTTATCCCACTGAGCTATATCCCCAGCAATGTGCTTAACGTCACAGAGCCGTACACTTAGCAATGGTGAAAATGACCAGGTGTAGTGGCGCACGCCTGTAATCCCAGCCCTCAAGAGACTGAGGCAGGAGGGTTGCTTTGAGCTTGATGCCAGCCTGGCCTGCAACAGTGAGTTCAAAGCCAGCATGAACTATATGGAGTGAGACCTTGTCTCAGAAAAAAAAAATATTTTGAAAATGGTACATTTTATGTTCTGTGTTTATCACTACAACTTTGAAAGTTTAACAGGGTTAGGGGTGTAGCTTGGTGAGAGTGTGACTTTGCATGTTTAAGACCATGGATTCAACCCCCACCACCATCAAAAGAAGTGAGAGACTTGAATTGCACAGGACAAAAGAAAGGCTCCACAAAGGCTATCTGGAAGGCAGCCAAACAGCTGAAAGAACAGACTTTAGAGCCACATAGACCTATCTGATAATGTTTTTTTCTTTGGGATAGTGCTGGGGATTGAACCCAGGCCCTTTTATGTGCCAGGAAAGTGGTCTTGTAACAGGAAATGCCCCCCCCCCCGCAAGCCAGTATACTTTAGTTTCTTAGTTTCCCAGGTAATAGTTCCTGTTCCAGTTCTGGTTGCTTCTCTCTCTTAGGAACCAATCCCCAACTGACAAGCCGTTCTGCCACTGTACTTTCTGCTTGCTTATCTCATATGAGCTCTAAAGCACCAGCGATCAGGGCCTGGTATTTTGGGAGTGATCCTAACCCGTGGACACAAAATACATCTGCCTCCTAACCCTGGGTGTCATTTCAGTGTTTCTGTTTGCCATTGCACTCTACCACTGAACCACACCTGCAGCAGTAGGCCTTTTAAAGTTCCTGGATTCCTCATACCAACGCTGTGTGCTGCAGTGGGTGCTGTGAGGGTCTCCACGCAAGGTAGAAACCCATGGTACCCTCACCCCCATCATCTCTGCCTGCACTGCTACAGACATTGCTAATCGATTGCCATACTTTCCCACTTAAGAGGAGCCACTACCAATTGAACTCTACAGTCACAAGTGTGGTCCTTCCACTATCCTTGGTGCTCAGCCTGAGAGGATGGCAGGCCACACAGCCTCTGCTCAGGAACCTGCGACTTTATTTCCTCACAGTTTCCCCCTGTTCTCCTCTCCCCCTCCTACTTGGTGGGAATTCATCTTGTCCTGAAGGTCCAGAAGTTTGGTTCTGATCATCACCTGTTCTGCAAGTGCTGGGCCCATCAGGTGCTTGATTTGTGATGGCTGTGAGGTCCCCCCAACCTGAGACAGCAGGCTCCTTACGCAAATGACTCTAGTGTCACAGCTTTTATGAAGATGGTCTCCTCCTGGTTAGCCATTCAGGGAAACTACTTGAGGAAGGACACCAAGCTGTCTTGAGGAAGAAGCCAGCAAAGAGAACCAGCAAATGCATAAGCCTTTGTACAGTAAGGTCCCTTCCGTGGAGGTGACAGGAAGGGAACCAGCAAAGGTGGGAGCAGACAGACGTGGTCAGCTCTGCAGACCTGGTAAGGAGCCTGGGAGGGTCTTCTCTCCTGCTGTGTTTCTTCATTCCTTGCAGGCAGGGGCTGGGACAGGAGAGAGTGTGCTGTGGTTTGATGTCCCTAAAGGCCTGTGTGTTAAAGGCATGGCCCCCAGCCTGTGTCACTAATAGGAGCTGTGGAACCTTTAGGAAGTGAGGCCTAGTGGGAGAAAGTTATGTCCTGGGGCCATGCCCTTCAATGGGATATTGGGACCCTGGCCACTTCTTCTCTTTTGCTTCCTGGCATAAAGCAAACAGACTCCCCTCGTGAAGTACTGGGCCACCACAGGCCCAAAGCAACAGGGCAAAGCAATGCTCAACTGTGAGTCAAAGTAAACGTTCTTCCTTATAAGTTGATTATCTCAGGTGTTCTATGACTCACACAGTGTGTACGTGGAAGGGGATGGCAGTATGAGGACCCCACCTGGTTCCTGGTCACCAGTTGAAAGTAAAACTAGTTGAACTAGTTACAAACATTCCTAGGAACATTCAGCTTTTCAAGAGCTGTTGAGAAGAGCAGGGAAAAGGATCCGGTGTTTCAGCCAGGACTGAGGTTGTACCAGGAAACCAGTAGAACCAGGGCACAATATTAGCGAGACTAGGCCAACTGCAGCAACAAGCAGCCCCAAGTCTGAGCACCATGAGCAGCCTCTGGCTCACAGGGACTCCTCACAAATGTTCCTGGTCTGAGTGATGTGTGGTGGTGCAGGACTCTAATCCCAGAACTCAGGAGGCTGAAGCAGGGGGATATCCAAGAGTTTGAGGCCAGGGTGGACCACATAGTGAGTTCAAGGGCAATCTGAACTACACAGCGAGACCCTGTCTCAAAAGCAAAAACAAACATAAAGATGTTCCTGGGCCAGCATCTCCTCCAAGTGATAAGACTAGGAACCAGGCTGCTTGCCCTCTTGGGCGGTTGTTGTCTTGTGGTGCCTGAGCTCAGTGTGGGAGGCAAGAGTGGGGAAGGAAGATGCATCCGCTCCTTAGGGGCCCAGGCTTCTTGGGATTGGCAACTCTGCCAGGTGGATCCTCTGCTTCTAGTTAGACACAAGCCAAAAGAGAAAGCAGAGAGAGCCTCCCAGGAGGGAGACAGACGTGACCCACATAACAAGTCACATGTCCCAGCTCACTGTAAGGGCACGGGGTGGGGAACATCAGGCGGGCTGGGCAAGGAGAAAGGCGCCCACACAACATAAGCACTTGGGATCTCTGCCAAAAGGGACCATAGAGCTGGGAGGGGTGGGGTCCGCCTAGGGGTGGGGAGGAGTAAAGGCAGGCGGGGAGATGGTGGCAGTGCCGGTGAGGGGAAGGTTGAAGAGGATGAGGAAATTGTAGACAGATGAAGTCACAGTGGCCAGGCTTACACACTTCCCTAAAGGATAAGCAGCAACTTGAGATTGTACTGTAATTAGTACCACCTCGTCCTGGAAGTCTAGATAGGCACTGGACATGCAAGTGGGTGAGCAGAGCATCTGCACCCTTTCCTCCTCCAAAATATCCTTTCTGTGTTAGAAGTCATAGATAAACTGTGCCAGGTAAGGTGGTGCACGCCTGTTATCCCAGCACTCAGGAGGCTGAGGCAGGGGGGTCCCTAGGAGTTCAAGGCCAGCCTGGACTACATAGTGAATTCAAGGCCAACCTGAACTAGATAGTGAGACAGTGTCTCAAAAAACTCAAATCAAAATCAAAACAAAAACAAAAGAAAGTCATAGATCAGCCAAGGGTAATGACATTAACCCTACATGCCATGGCTAAGTGCCACCCTTCATTACTGGATCAATATTAGCTAAGTGGCTATATTTGTAATCTTATTGGTTGATTGCAGTTTGACCCACACTGTACCCACCCTGTGATTTTGCTCTATAAAACATTCTTGGAAAAGTGGCCTCAGCAGCAACCCATTTTCAAAACCCCAAATTCATTCTTCAATATTTGAGGGACACAAACTCAGAACATCTGACAGCTGCCAGGCTGAGGGCTTCATTTCTCCTATAGCAATATGACAGCCATATGCAAGGAAGTACTAATATTGTCCTCAGGTCACAGGCAAGGAAGGAACAGAGGCACAGAGAGAGCCATCACGGGCCCAGAGTCAAACAGCAGATAACAGAAGGACAGGGAAGCGTTGAGACTCGGGCATCCGGACTCCCAGACAATCTCTGGAACGTTCAGACGGCTCACGATGAGCGCATTCATGACGCAGTTTTTAAAATTTTTGTTAGCACATTTTACATTCTTTGTGTGGAGTTGGTACAGGTGCACAACACGGCTTAATTCCTTTCACACCCTTCTCCCTCCTCTCCCGCCTTCTCCCCTCTCCTCCCTCCCTCTCTTGATCCCCCCTCCCATTCGAGAAGCTCTCCCTCCCTACTTCCTGTTCTCTTGTACTTTGCTCTTTATTTACAGTTTGGGTTTTTCACAAAGGAGAAATCATGCAATATTTAAGCCCGTGCGTCTGATTTATTTCACTTAACATCAACATTACAACTCTCTGAGCAGTTAAATGCGCAGGCACTGACGGAGAAGGGACTGAGGGGTCAATAGATCAGGCTACGAGGGCAGCAAAAGATGAGGGCGCCCCTGGAGGCCTTGTCGATGAGGAGATCTGCTCCTCGGTCACCGTCGATTAGTCCTGGAGCCGGGGTAGAGGTGGGGGAGCCACAAGCGCCTCCTAAACTTGAGTAGTCAGGAACCTGAGCCTTGAGACAGAGGCCCCGCCCTCTCGAGGCCCCGCCCACACCCAGCCCAACCGCGGCGGAGCTCCCCTCCCCTGTTTCACTGCAGTCTCACCAGGAAAGGGGCCGGAGGGTGACGGGTGACCGGAATCCCGCTGAACCGGATTTTTTCTCCTTCTGGCAGCCTCTGGACTTGGAATTCAGCCTTGGCAGTAGAGCTGCGGGAGGAGGGTGTGCCCTAGCCTCCCAGGACCTAGTGGATCTCCCTAGGTTGCCTCCCCGCCACCATCAGTACCCCTGCACCGTTCCCCGCCCAGTCCCTCCTCCCTATCTGTCCTCGGAGAGGCTTAGGGGAAAATACTCGGGGACCAGCCAAAGTCACACACAGAGGGATCGCCACTGGGGCCCTACCCACCTCTAGTGGGTTCTTCATGGTGGGGTGGGGCTGCCAGTTCCCCTGCTTCCATGTCTGCCACTCAGAAGGGTCGTGGACAGGCCTAGGGGTCGCTTAGGGGTCTCTTGACATACAGGTCACAGATGTCACCAGCCAGATCGGGGCTGGGAGAATGGGGGACAGGGTGGGCCGTAGTATCCTGGGTAAACACATAGACTCCTGACAGCCGTCCTCTGCGCTTGGATCACCCATCCATACAGGAAACCCGCTGCCGAAGGGAGGCCTTCCCAAGACCAGGAGTCCAGCCTGCAGGGCCCAGGGCTGACAGACAGGAGCCCAGCAGGGTGCAGTGCCTGAGTGCAGCTTTCTCAATAACCAGCCCCCAAATCTCATAGTGTGACTTCCCTCATAACTGTCCCTCCCGGCTTCTGTGGTCCTGGGGATTTGAGAGTTAAAGCCAGGGGCACTTTGCCTGTGCACTGCATCCTCAGCCTGCTTGCTTGTGCATACCCTCTCTCTCTGACTCTGTTTCTGTCTCTTGACAGGGTCTCACTAAGTCACCTAAGTTATCCACTTGGGATCCTCTTGCCTCAGCCTCGCAGAGTGCTGGAATTACAGGTGTCAGCCGCCATGCCCAGTTTTTAAAATTGCACGTTTTGTGTTACAAAAGTAATGCAAGTTTAGGCCACAAAACCATGAGACAGATTTCCATCAAATTTGGAAAATGAGTTTGGATGGTCTGGTTCAGAACAGGCTATGGGGGACACAGGAAGTGCACTTGAGGCACCCAAAGCATCACCTCCAGTACAGGGGCTGTTGTCACTGCCTAAGTCTACCACAGGGGCCAGGAGGGCATCAGACTGATTGTTGGTCGTCTCTAAATAAGGTTATCAGATTGTCACAGAGATACAATGTTGGGATTAAAAGTTGTTTTTTTTTGTTTGTTTTGTTTTTTGTTTTGTAGTACCAGGGATTGAACTCAGGACCCTGGGCTTGCCAGGCAGGCACTTATTCCACTGAGCTATATCCCCAGCCCCTGAAAGGTGTTCTTTATGCCACAACACTGAAGTTGTTCTACAAACATTATTCTCTTACATTAATCCCTCTGAGAATAGCACAATTATCTGGTATAGGACTTTGCATGTGTGTTGAAAGCATTAATTTGTATAATTTAAGTATTTCAGATATGGCTCAGTTTTGGTAATCCTGTCAAAACATTTCTTTACTTTTGAAAGTACCAAGAAGCAGGGCATGGTGGCACGTACCTGTAATCGCAGCATTCTGGAGGGTAAGCCAGGAGGATTGCCAAATTCAAGCCTAGCGAGACCCTGCCTTAAAAAGTAAATTAAATAGAAAATTTAAAGTGCTGGGGATGTAGGTTGGTATGCAGTAATTCCCCCATTCCAGGACAAAGGAGGGGGAGACAGAAGAGTTGGAGAGACAAAGAGAGATAGAGACACAGAGACAGACAGACAGAGACAGAATGAAAAAGGCTCCAGGCCTGCTAGATATCAGAGAGGTCCCACATGCCCAGGGCTGCCAAAGGTTTTGCTTTTCCTCTGACACTGGGGTGAACTGTTACAGAGCTACCCTTATGAAAGGGTGACAGCTGCTGTCAGCCAGCCTCTAGGAATCTAGCTAAAATAAGCAGCGGGGCACAGCTACCCTTGGGAGAGCCCTGGTTCTGCTCTGCCCTTCCCTTGGTTATGTCAAGGAATCTCCACGAAACCCCTGTTGAGGAGGGATAATTATCCCCATGTAGTAAGCAGGAAAACTGGGCTTAGAGAGGGAGACACCTTGTTCAAGGTCACCCTGCTGGTGGTGCTGACCTCCAAAGACAGATTTATACCCATGTGCTATACTCAGGGTCCCTACAAATGCGTGAGAGGAATAGCTGCTCCATCCACCCAGTACGGGTCACCCGTGTTCCTGTAGCCCTCCGCCCCAGGCCTCGGCTGAGGGTGCGGTACGGTAGGAGGCTGCCAGATAAGCTGCTGAGGCCCAACCTGGCTGTTCCGGTCAGGGCCATATCACTGTGCTAGCTAGGGCTGTAACCCACTCCTGAGCACGTAGGATTGCAGCCTGTTGCCCTCTGTTCTATCATCAATGTTTGAAGGCCTAGAACTTGAGTGGGGGCCTGGTCCTGGCTAAGCCTGAGCAGGGGTGGGAGCTCAGTCCAGCACAGGTTCTGCCTCTCTAGTCCTCTGGGAAACCCGTCTTTGCTAAGTTTCTACTGCTTCCTGAGTCAAAGGTATTTGGGACAGAAAGATAGGACTTCCTGTTTGGGGTCCTGGGTGGGGTCTCCAGGATCCGCTGGCCCTGGAGAAATGGTTTTACCCCCTGGGGAAGCTCCCTTCTGGCTCAGGAGATGAGGTGCTAATTATATTCGCCTGGCTACTGGTTAGGAAACTTCAGAGATGCTGGGTACAAGTAAAAAGGACTGAAGCTGCCTTCAGTTTGCCTTCCATTTGGGGCAGATCACAAACCGCTTTCTAAGAACAGGCCTTGTAGCTGGAGTTGGTGGCAGGACTGGCTGCTTTTGTGTTTGTCAGACCTCCGGTCTGCCCACTTGCCCTGGGAACTCCTGCCTGGCCCCTCAGTCGGCCAGAACGTGAGGCTGGCTAGGGATTCTCTATGTCCTCTCTGCCCCTCCTTAGATCTCCCACCCACAGTCTACTGTCAGAATTCAGTGTCATTTACCGAAGAGCTTTTGGAACATTTTTCTTTTCTCCCAGAAGAAAAGGTTTTGTAATTGGAGCACTCCCTCCCCAGGACCAGTGCCCACTGTAGCAAATTCCTCTCTGAGCCCTATCTACTTGCGTACGTACACTGATGGTCTGGTGGTCAGAGTCAATTGACCTGCACACAGCAGTTCAATTTCTTACACACCTTTCTCTTCCTAGGCTGTTTCTACAGTTGTGTCTCATCTGTGTGTGAACACTAGCCACAGTGAGTGGCAACACACTTGTTGATAATATGGGAGCTTCATGCATGCTGCAAGCATGCTTGGCATGCATCCTTCATTCAGTTCTCATGACTATCCTGTGTACGGCGTATTAGAGTCCCTATTTCACAGCTGAGGAAACTGAGGCTCAGGCCAAAGTCATGTGTTTGTAAGTGTCAAGCTAGGGCTTCACTAATTCATTCAGTCCAAAATATTTTTGAATATCTACAAAACTGAGGGCCTGTGCTGGGCACCATGACAGGGAAGAAGACAGGCATGGTCCCTGCTCTTGTGGGAGCTCTAGTCTGGCAGGAAAACAGAACAGCAGCAAACAGGTAAGGAGCAAGGGAGAGGGTGGTGGTGGGCAGTTTACCAGCCTAGATTGGAGCAGGACAGAGACCGATCTACTTTCCCTACATCTGCGCTGCCAAGCCCTGGAGCAGGTACGCGGAACACCCTCCGGAAACGTGGAAAATGAATGCCGTCCTTGTTCCTGCCAACCGACCTTAACCTGGTCAGCTTTAACTTCTCTTTTCTATAACAACATATGGACTCAGACTCTTTTATTGATCTAGGCCCCCCAGGTGCTGGACTTCTAGGTTATTTCCAGTTTTCTCTAATTACTGATAATGTGACAATGGGCAATTTTATGTGTGGGGCTCTTTGCGTGGCTACCCTCTTGGGAGAGTCTTGGGAAGAAGGTTGCTAACCTAAGGTTTTGAGCATATTTACAGCTGTGGGTTTCTTCTTTGGGATAGCGTGTGTGTGTGACTGGCAATTGAACTCAGGGTCTTTGCACTGAGATATGTTCCTAACCCTTCTAAAAAAAATCTTTGACTTTGTGACAGGCTCTTTTTAAGTTACCCAAAGTGGGCCCCAGTGAGCTTGTAATCCTCATGCCCCAGCCTTCCAGAGTACTAGGGTCGATGGTGAATGCAGTTTCTATATTTATTATGCTTCATCCCATTAATTCTCACATCCTTTCACCTTGCCAAGAGGTGGGCTATTACAACCATTTTACAGATAAGGAAAACAAAGCTCAAGGAAGGTAAATGGGGACCTGGGGATGTAGCTCAGTGGTGGAGTACTTGTCAAGTGTATGCAAAGCCCTGGGTTCCATCCCCAGCACCGAAGTGAGGTGGGAGAACCAGAAGCCTTCCTAAAAGTGGACACCAGGAGGTGGTACAGGCAGGATTTGAACCTAGGCTGCCAGACCCTAGAGCCACTTCTCTCCCCCACTATGCAAGTTTTGGAGGTTAGGACCTATGCTCAGGTATGTCTGTGACATGAATAAAGGATCTGAACCATTTGGGCCTTTTTCAAAGCAAAAACTTCTGTGTGACAGCTAACAGGAGTGGCAACTAACTTCACAACGCCTACCATGACCACCCCTTGGAAAGCACTGCCTTGTCTCCAGCTCCTGTTGTTCAGATACTCATGTCTGGCACCAGCTACTTGATTATAACCAGTTGATCCAGGCCTGGGCACTTGACTCCAGGGCACCAGTTCTAGGGCAGGGCATGCCCCAAGACTGGGCATTCAGAGTGGAGCTGGGACAGTCATGCCCTCTAGGGAGAGTGAATTGGGCAAGGGAAACCTGGAGCGTCAGCCACACGGTTCAAGCCCCTGAGGTGATATAAAAGCAAGCTCTGCAGCCAAGTCATCTCGGTCCAGCCCCAGGCTCTGTCATTTACTAGTGTGTGGTCTGGGGTGGATTATTGACTGCTTAGAGTCTCAGTTTTATGATGTTAGATGGAGATTACAGAGTTGAGCTCCAGAGTTGTTGAGAGGTTTCTGCTGAGGTTTCTGACATTGCTGATAAAGGAAGGAACTTTGGACAATATCCTCTGAACAGTATCTTCCTTCATGTAGGGCTCAGAGTGTGCCCATAGCCAGGAGAAGCCTTTTGGGAGAGAATGCTTTGGTGAATTAAGGCAAGCCTCTCTCAGACACGAGACACGGGACATGAGCAACACGCTGAAAATTGGGCCTGTGTCTTGTGACATCAGCTTTCTCTGAGCACTCACACCACTGGTATGAAACAAATCACCTCCTTCCAGGCAACCCGGTGTTCGCTCAAATGCCCCAGAGACCCCCTCTGAAGAGTGAAGAGGAGAATGGTGATGGTGGAAGGTAAGAATGAGCAGAGACGCACCCCCATCACAGTTTCAGTTCTTTGAAGGCCATGGTCATACCCTAAAACAAATTAGAGTCAGTTCTGCGTCGAAGGGTTCCACACCTGTGGACTCAAAAAACGAGATCAAAAATATTTCAGGGAGGGCTGGGGATGTAGCTCAGTGGAATAAGCGCTTGCCTAGCAAGCGCAGGGTCCTGAGTTCGATCCCCAGTACCGCAAAAAAAAAAAAAAAAAATTTCAGGGCTGGGCATGTTGGCATATGCCTGTAATTCCAACACTCGGGGAAACTGAGGCAGGAAGATCCAAAGTTTTAGTCTAGCCTGGACAACTTAATAACTTAGCAAGACTCTGTCTAAAAAAAAAAACTTTAAAAAAAGCTGGGGATGTAGCTCTGTTTGAAGGCCTTGGATTCAAAACCTAATACCAAAAAAAACAAAAAAATTGCACCTGTCTGAACACATACAGACTTTTACCCTTGTCATTATTCTCTGAACAATACAGTGTAACAGCTATCTGGGTAGGATTTACATTGTGTTAGGTATGACAAGGCATCCAGAGATACTTTAAAGTCTAAGGGAGCACGTGGTAGGTTCTACGCAAATACTGTGCTGTTTTATAGCTCAGATAGTGACGGACAAGTGGACACTGATTTCCCTTAAATTAGCATGCAGAACTCCAGGTCCTGAGATGGACAAGCAAAGCCGGAGCAGCATCACACTGTTCTCAGTGCCCCATCTGTGCTTACCCCCACCCACAGCCCCACATCCACTTCTCTTTCAAGCTCTGCTTGGGCCTCAAGAGCTTTTTCAACCCTTTACCGAGATAGCATCTTACTTCTACAGGGAGTGGCAATCCCAGAGATGCCCTGGGTTTTTACAGCCAAAGCCACACATGCCAGAAAGACTTCAATTACAGAAGTCACCAGTCAGTGCTAGTGCCTCTTCCCTTGACCTGATTTCCAACATTCCTCTGTGATTACCACACTGGTGGGGGAAAAGGACTTTGGCACCTGAGCAGACCATGTACACAGCTCCCCTCCCCCAAAGCATGAGCTGGTATTTTTAGATAAAGTCCTTGACCCTCTTATCTAAATACCACCCTAACTGGAAACGTGGATTCCTCAGTCTTTCAAACACTCAGTCCCAACTCTGGAGGCCTGGGCCTGTCCTCTTGCCTCCTCTCCGACGACACAGGTCTATTTCCCCAGCAGTTTTGTTGAAAGCACCTTTTCACTTGTGTCCTTTTGCTCGACAGGATCATTTTTCTTGGAGCAGGTTCATACAAGTACACGCTCTTTTTTTGGCAGAGATTTTTGTTTCAGATATACTCAAATCCCAGCAAAGAAGCCATTTCCTGTGAGCTGATTGCGGCATTTCCTCAATTCTTGGCAGGCAGGAAGACCTCTTATCCCGGCTCATGTCCCACAACACTGGATCCACAGCTTTTATATTACCTGTAATATATTACTTCTAGAAAGGATTGAGGCCGTGGGGCCAAAGAGGAGAGAGGGATTGGGGGAGACTGTAGGCACATGGGAGCAGAGAGCCCTTGGTTTGCTTCTCCACACCCGGGACAAAGGTGCGTTAGTCATGGTCACGCGGTGTCTCCTGCAGAAGGGCAGGTGGCGGCGTCCACAAAGCCAGCAGCCCCGTGGCAGGCACCTTTGGCCGGCGTTCCTGGCGGCTGCGGTGGCGCTGCTGCAGAGGCATCTGTCTCCTACGTGAACGTTCGGGCCCCTGAATCCTCAGCACCACGGACAGGGAAACTGAGGCGATAGGCGTGTGGAGGGCGGGTCCCAGTGCAGCTAGTGGTGCGGGCCGGCGGTGTGGCCTCGACCCGGTTACCTCTTTCCTTTTCAGGCCTCCGCTTCTGAACCAGGAATAGCTAATGCCTCCGACCCCGAGGTGGCCCTAGCGTGGACGTGGAGCCCGCACTGAGAAATATCATAAAATCACACGCACCTACCGAACCCCAGACCGAGGTGCCTCGCCCCCAAGGTCACGCGGAAGCAGCAGCTTCCAGACATCAATTTCCTGCCTGCCCCAGCTAAGTCCTCGGCTTCGTAAGTCCTGGGCTTTCTGACGGGTCCAAGGAAAGTTTCTCTCCAAAAGCCCACCCACCCCGCGGCCCTCTACGACAGAGCAGCCCCTCGCCCAGCACGCGAAGCTAGGCCCAGAGAAGAGCTGAGCAGCTCTCCGAGCGCCCCGCCCCTCGCTCCCCTACCGCTTCCCCAGCGACCCGGCGTGCCCCGCCTCGGCGCCCCGCCCCCTCAGCACCGCCCCCGCCCCTGCCTCCCCCCGCCCCCGCGGCCTCAGCGCCAGGGGCAAGGAGGGGCGGCGCTGCAGCCAATGGGAAGGCGGCGTGGGGAGGGCGGTGGCGGTTGCGATGCTCAGGCTGGCGGGCCGCGGCCAATCGGCAGCGAGCGCGAGGGCGGGCTGTGACGCGCAGCGCTCCTCGTGCGGCAGTCTGTAGAGCCGGCGCTCTAGGTCGGGAGTCGTAGCCGCTGGCCGCTCGCCGCCGTTGCTGCTACTGCCTCTGCGCGCCCCCAATCAACCGCCGCGCGCAGCCTCCCGCCGGTTGGCGGGTCAGAAAGGCTGTGAGCGACCCCCGCCCGGCCTCCTGAGGCGGGCTCCCGGCTGGACCCTGAGCCTCGCCCTCTCGCGCTGCAGCCGCCCGCGCTTCTTCGGCCGCCTGTCCGGCATGAAGACCAAGTTCTGCACCGGGGGCGAGGCGGAGCCCTCGCCGCTCGGGCTGCTGCTGAGCTGTAGCGGCGGAAGCGCGGCCCCGACGCCCGGCGTGGGACAGCAGCGCGACGCCGCCAGCGACCCAGAGCCCAAGCAACTGGGCGGCCGGCAGCCGCTACCCGTGCCCGCTTTGCCCCCGCCGGCGGCAGCCGACGAGCAGCCGGAGCCCCGGACGCGGCGCAAGGCCTATCTGTGGTGCAAGGAGTTCCTGCCCGGCGCCTGGAGAGGCCTTCGCGAGGACCAGTTCCACATCAGTGTCATCAGGTCGGTGGCCATGCCGCGCGAGGGGCGGTCAGGTCAGGTGAAGCGGGCGGGCCGGACCGGGCCCGGTGGGGGGCCAGGGCCCGCCGAGGCCGTGCTTTCCCGGCTCCAGAGGCAGCCAGGCCGAACCCCGCAAACGCGCCCCGCCGCCGCCCAGAGGCAGGCTCTTGGAAACAAGTCGTTTTCACGAGAAGATGGGTCCCTTCTGGGAGAACAATACCCTTCAGTCACAAAGTACATTTTGTACCGAAGCTCACGATGTGTGTAGAAAGTCCCTTTTCGAAGGAGGAAGGGAGGTTGTGGCTGGGTTAAAAAAGTCACTTGGTGGCTTGTGATTCCTCTAGTCCAAGATTTGATCCCCTTTCCCCGCCACAATTCTGAGCTATTGCATAGTAATTGCTAACATTCGCTCATCCCCTCCGGCTGTTGAGACGTCAGGAAGCTCTGTCCCTCGACCAAGTTGGGAGGCGTGGCTCCAAAAGAAAGTGAGGTAGAAAGATAGTCCCATTTTTAAGTTTAAACATATTTCATTTTAAGTTTAGATCGCAAAAGTATGTGTCTGTGTATTTAGACAACAGAAAAATGTTCCTGTCCCCTTGACATCGGTGGCCACTGCACCCAGGTGATAAGCATTTAGCTTTCAGTGTGAGTCCTCTTTGCACCTTAACAAAAATCTATGTGATCTGGTTGTCCTAGTTGTTTTAGTTGGTTGATCAAGTTGAATGCAAAGAGCCTAGAAGCTGGCTGGCTGGTTGCCACCAATCTCCAAATCCCATTTTAGTCATTTTGATTTTCTTCTTCTTTTTCCTTTTCCTCCTCCTCTTTCTTTCCTCCTCTTCCCTGTGCCCACAGTCGTTACCCAGCCGAAAATGCAACAAAATGAACTCCTGGGACTTCACTTCTTTGTGCTTCAGGTCCCTCTGATATATGTATAGGCAGAGTTAAAAGGCAGCTGGGGAAAAAAAAAACAGTTGGAGGGAAGAAGCAGAGAAAAGACCAAAGATGTTTTCATATCACTCCTGAATTTCCTGAGGGCACTTACAATAAATAAAACTTGCTCTAAACTTCAATTCAGCTAGACCTGACAATTCTCAGTGAGAATAGTGATAGACACTGTTGTAGGCCATGTACACGTCAGTCTGTAAAACGAGAAACCTAAAGAAGTGACTTGGCTGCTGTCACCTGATTTGTGGGCAGAGCCTGAACTGGTCTCAGGTGTCCCTGTCCTGCACCAACACTCTCACCTGTGAAACCACTGGGGTGAGTCTGAGGGACCCTCCCCAAAGCCTCCAGGTTCTTTCCAGGCAGTGGCTCATCAACCAGTCACCAAAATAGCCTTGAGAATGTTTTTTACCCCTTTGGAGTTTATAATCTTGGAAGACACAGTTTTCCTTTTGAATCAGAGAACAGTTTAAAGTAAGGTGTACACTAAGTTGAATAGAGAGAAAAGATGGTTTAGGACATGGGAATATGAGTGGTGCACAGCTTAGAAAAAGTTAAGGGTTGCTGGGTGTGGTGGCACACGCCTTCGATCCCAGCACTCAGGATGCTGAGGCAGGAGGATTGCCTTGAGTTTGAGGCCAGCCTGGGCTACAAAGTGAGTTCAAGGCCAGCCTGAGCTGCATAGCAAAACCCTGTCTCCAGAAGTTAAGGGCTGGGGTATAACTCTGTGGTAGAACAATCCTGAACGTGTCCAGGGTTTAAGTCTCTGCATTTGAAAAAAAAAAAAAAAGAACTAAGACAGTTGGGGGTGGGAGGAAGTGCACCTGGTTGGAATTCCGTGGTACTCAGCGGGCAGTTCCAAGTACTGTGGCTCCAGCTATCACGTACTGACACATGACAGTCTTGTTTCTGGAGTTTTATGTGTCCAGCTGCATCTGTTTACAGACGGCCTTAACTCAATCCTTCCAGTCTTTCTCAAATTTAAACCTGCTCCTCCCACCCCACAAGGTGTTGCTCCTGCTTTTCCTCTTTGCGTTATTAGCTGCGGCCTGGCCCAAACCCCAGGATCATTTCTGACTCCACGTTCCCTCTGGTATCCTTCCTGCACTGTGGTAACTGAGGCCTGGTGAAGGTGCCAACTGTCTGCCATTGTTGCTCAGACACTGTAACAGCAGGTGCCTCGAGTTTATTCTGTATCCTATTGCCTGGTATTTCTCAAATAGCATTATGTCTGTGGCTTTCTCTAGGGAAGAAAATTCAAACTTGTTTGCAGGGTCTAAACTTGGGCCTGTGCCTAGAATTTTTTTTTTTTTTTTTTTTTTTTTCTGGTTCTACGAATGAAACTCAGGACTTTGTGCTTGCCAGGCCGCCCAGCTATATCCCCAGTCCTGTGCCTGGCTTTTGAGGAGTTCTTTGTTGTTCTTGTTTTAAAGTCACACCTTCTCGTAAACCTTAGGGACTTAACATGGAGCTAGTTGCACTGGACCTTGCATTTGCTGAATGAGCTCTGTGTTTTCAGTTACCAGGCCTTTCCTTGCGCCTACCCTCTGCTTGGCAGTGTTTCCCCTGGTGTCTGCTTTCAGAGTTCCTGCTTCAAGGCTTAACTCAGCACTGGAATTGTTTTTTGTTTGGGGTTTGGTGGTCCTGTGGATTGAACCCAGGGCTTTCTCACAAACTGCATCCCTAGGCTTTTCTTTGTTCTTTGAGACAGGATCTCACCTACGTTGTCCAGTTTGAGTTCAGATTTGCCATCTTTCTGTCTCAGCCTCCCAGAGTGTTGGGATTATAGGCCTGGGCCACTATGCCTGGCTGAGACGGAATCAATTTTTGTCCTATCTGTATTTTCTCCCCAGCACTTCATAGATAGAAGCCTTACCGTCACAGCACCTAACGTGTTTGTGTGTGTGCTTATTCATTCCACTCTCTTGTTAGGTTGAATTCCTAGAGGTATTTTATGTTCATCTAGTATCTCCAGCACTAGAAGACTCTGGCCCACCCTGGCAATCGATACAAATGGCCATTTTTAAACTCAGTTGATCTCTTTGCCATGTAACAGTAGGGTGCCTAGTTACCAGGCTGTGTGTCCATGCCTGGGCATCACAACACTTAATTTCTTTCCCTGTGTGTTTGGGCTTGCTAGGGGGGCTGTTTTTTGGTTTTGTTTTCTCCAGCAGTGCTGGGAATATACCTTCAAGGCAAGGGTGCTGCTACTGAACTATACCACTAACCCTTCTGTCTGTCTGTCAGATCAAAGGTTTGTTATTATTTTCATTATTAATTGGTAAAACTGTCACAAAGCCTGGCATTGGTGGGACACACCTGTAACCCCAGGACTCTGGAAGACTGAGGCAAGAGGATTGAAAGTTTGAGCACAGCCTGAACAACTTAATAATTTAGCAAGACTGTTTCCAAAAAAAAAGAAAAATTAAAGTTCTGGAGATGTAGTTCACTGGGAAGGCCCTGAGTTCAACCCATAGAAGCACAAAAAACAATAACAACCCCCACATCAGTTACAAAGTGAAATGAAGTTGATGTAAAATTTCATGAAGTTTAATGAAAAGAATAGGTTTAAAAAAGTTTCACATATCTGTTGCTGCATTATATGCCACGGACAAACCTGAACAAAGAAATGAGTAGGATGGTACCATAAAGATCAGTTATACATATCAAAAGATAGCACCTTCAGGAATCTTGTGAAGTCCTCAGATAGTTTTTCAAAATTAAACAGTAAGTCTGAAACAGCAAATTGTGTCTTATGGTGCTATCATAAAATTGGGGGGAAAATCAAAAAGCTGGGCATGGTGGCACATGCCTGTAATCCTAGCAGTCGGGAGGCTGAGGCAGGAGGATCATTACAAGTTGGAGACCAGCCTGAGCTGCAAGGTGTGCTCAAGGCCAGCTGAACTGCATAGTGAGACCTTGTCTCAGAAAGACAAAAAATAAAATTTGGGGGGAAGTCATGGCAAAATTTTCTACTTATTTACTTTTCATTTTAAGTACATAATTGAATTTGTACTGTGTACTACATTTTGTCAAATATATGAACAGAAATAACAGTTTTATTTTTCCAGGTAAAGTTGTAGCACTGTTGTACAGTCTACTGTAAAGGTTCAGTTCATTGCATGGCTAACTTTTACTTATTTTCTCTTTGGCAGCAGGGACTGTACTCGGCCTTATATAGCCAAGCATGCACTCTGCTTTTTAAGAAAAATTAATATATTTTATTTCTGTAGTGGTTTTCTTTTTTTTTTTTTTTTTTTTTCGGTACTGGGGATTGAACTCAGGATCTTGTGCTTGCCAGGCAGGCACTTATTCCACTGAGCTATATCCCCAGCCTCTGTAGTGGTTTTCTTTTGTGTGTTGCATTGGTTCTTTTTGTTGTTGACTTTTTCTTTTCTTTCTTTCTTTTTTTTTTTTGGAGACAGGATCTCACCATGTAGTCCGGGTCAGCCTTGAACCTGCTATGTAGCTGCACACCTTGAACTTGCAGTCCTCCTGCCTCAGTTTATCCAAGAGCTGGAATTACAGGCATGTGCTATCATGCCTAATTCAATTTTTTAAGAGTAGTTTTAGGTTCATAGCAAAACTGAGCAGAAGTACAGAGTTCCTGTACATCCCCTGCTCTTCCCCACCATGCGTAACCTCCCCCATTACCAGCATATCTCAGCAGAGCGATGCCTGCAATGCATTGTCAGGACTCAGAGCCCTTCATTTATATTAGGGTTTACTTTTTTTCCCCCCCTGCAGTGCTAGGGATTGAGCCCATGCCTTTACACTAAATTCCATTCTCAACCTTTTTGTAATTTTGTGAGACAGGGTTTGGCAAGTCGGTAATGTGCCCAGGCTGGATTTGCCATGATAACCCTCCTGCCGAATAATCCCCACTGTAGATGTACTGGTTTGTTCATCCATTCATCTACCAAAGGGGGTCTGAGTCAGTACTAGGTTTTGGCACTTATGAACAAAGTAGCTGTAAATACATATGTGAATGTAAGTTTTCATTTAACTTGGGTAAATATCAACGAATGTGATTGCTCGTCATATGGTAAGAATTATGTTTTATTTTATAAGAAATCGCCAAATTGTCTTACAAGGTGATTGTACCATCATTTTGCATTCCCAGAGTCAGTGAGAGTTCCTTTTGCTCCACCCTTACCAGCATTTGTTGTCTGCATTCTAGGTTTTGGCCATTCCAATAGGTGTGTAATGGTATCTTGTTTAAATCTGTAATTGTCTGATGAGGTGATGTTGGACAACTTTTTAAACCTGTTTTTCCTCAATTTTTATTTTTTATTAGTACATGTTTGCAGTATATAATGATTACATTCCTCCTGGGGAGTTGGTACATGTACATAATGCATTTTAGCTCTTTTTCATCTCTTTCTCCTTCCCTCCTATCCCCATTCCTCCATCTCTTGGTTCCCTTTCCATTTGCAAAAACATCAGTTCCCTATTTCCTCTTTCCCTTTTATTTATATTTTTAGTTTCTTGTATAAGAGAAATTATGTAATACTTAAGCTTGTGTGTCTGATTTGTTTAACATTATGGTCCCAAGGTGCATCCATTCTTCTACAGATGACTTGTTTATTCTTTATTGCAAAGCAGTACTCCATTGTATATAAATACTACGTTTCCTTTATCCATTCATCTGTTTATGGGCATATAAGCCACTTTCAAGGTTTAGTTATTATGAGTGGTGGTACTATAAGTAATGAGTATACATGTATTGCTGTATTATGATGTCTTTAATTCTTTGGGGAAGATTCCTAGACGGGCAATAGCTGGTTGAATGAAATTTCTACTTTGTTTTTTGAGGGCTGTTCATATTGGTGGTGGTTATACTAGTTTATATGACCACCAACAGGGAGAAAGCTTTCTTTTCCTCCACAACCTCATTAGCATTTCATATTGTTTGATTTCTTGATGAGAGCCATTCTTTCTGGAGTAGGGTATGATCTCAGCGTTTTAACTTGCATTTCTCTAGTGGCCAGAGATGGTGAACATTGTTTTCATTTGTTTATTGGTCATTTGTACAGTTGAGAAGTGTATATTCCTTTTACTTGCCCATTTTCTGATTGGGTCTTTTATTTGGGGGGAATCTAATTTTTTTTGAGTTTTTTGTAATTTTAGATATTAGTCATCTGTCTAAGGAGTAGCTGGCAAAAAATTTTCCCATTCTGTAGGTTGTCTCTCCATACTGTTGGTCACAATTGGTGTTCTGTTGAGAAAGTTCTTTCCTGCATGTATGTCTTCAAGGGTTTTACCTATTTTATCTCCTGGAGGTTGTTTCTATTTTAACATTTAGATCTTTGATCCATTTTGACTGTACTTTAGTACGTGGTGAGACTCTAGCTTCTGCGTGTGGATGGCTAGTTTATCATACACCATTTAATAAAGAGGCTGCCTTTCTCCTGGTATATGTTTTTGGCTCGTTTGTCAAAGATCAGAGAGCTGGGTGTGCTCGTATTTATTTTTTGCATCGTCTAGTCTGTTCTGTTCTATTGATCTGCGTGTCTTTTTGTGTCAGTACTATGCCGTTTTTACAGTTGTAGCTTTGGAATATATACAGTGGTACCTCAGTTCATGAGCACTTTTGTTTGTGAACCATTTGGTTTGCAAACAAAAGCGTTTGTCAACACTTTGTTTTTGTTTGCAAATGCTGTATTGGATGACAACACACCTGCAGCCATCTTTCCCACACAAACACAAACATGGCCATCTTTTCCAGACTTATGGAACAATTTAAGTTCATGAACTGAGGCACCACTGTAATTTGTTTTTTATCTCCTTTTTTTGTGAGGGGGGGGTGCATACCAGGCATCAAACTCAGGACCTTGCACTTGCCAGGCAGGCCCTATGCAGCTGAGCTGTATGCCCGGCCCCCCACTATAATTTGGAGTCTGAGATTGTGATGCTTCCTGCTTTTGCTCTTCTTACCCAAGATTGCTTTTGCTATTCTCAGTCTCTTCTGGTTCCACATGAATTTTAGGATTGTTTCTGTAGTTCTAGTTTGGTTGGGATTGTGTTAAATTTGTATATCAGTTTTGAAGTATGACTATTTTCACAATATTGTTCTGCCTATCTAGAAATAGGGGGTATCATTCCATTTTTTTGATGACCAGTTTGATCTCCCTGTTTAGAGTGCTGTCGTTTTCATTGTAGAGATGTTTCACTTCCTTCATTAGGTTAATTCCTCTTTATTTTTTGCGGTACTGGGAATCGAACTCAGGACCTTGTGCTTGCCAGGCAGACGCTTATTCCACTGAACTGTATATCCCTAGTCCCATGAGGTTAATTCCTAAATATTTGATTTTTTTGATACTATTGTGAATATTCCTTTTTTTTCCTCAGTTCATTATTTGTATACAGAAACACTCCTGATTTTTTTGTGTGTTGAATCTGTATCCTCCTGTGTTGCTAAGTTTGGTTATTCTAGGAATCTTTTGGTGGAATTTTTTGGGTCTTTTATGTAGAGAATCATGTCATCTGCAAATAATGATACTTTGACTCCTTTTTTTCTCTATATATCTCTTTGTCTTGCCTGGTTGCTCTGGCTAACGTTTCAAACACTGTATTAAACAGTAGTGGTGATAGTGGGCATCTTTGTCTTGTACCTGAAATTAGAGGGAAAGCTTTCATCTTCTTCCCCTTCATATGATGTTGGTCATTGGTTTGTCATAGATGACTCTTGTCAGATTGAGATAAAGTCCTTTTATTCCTATTTTTTTAAGGGTTTTTATCATGAACGATGTTGGATTTTGTTAAAGGCCTTTTCTGCATCTATTGAGATGATCACGTGATTTTTTTGTCCTTCTGTTTATATGGTGTATTACATTTATGATTTATGTATGTTCAACCACCCTTGGGTTCCTGGAATGAAGCCTACTTGGTCATGATATGTCATGATCTTTTTAATGATTTGCTGCATTCATTCTGCTTACCAGTACTGTATGTTGTGTCTTTATCTTGTTGGGATTTTTGTATCTATGTTCATTAAACAGATTGGCCGGCAGTTCTCTGTTTTGGTTAGATCTTTATCTGGTTTTGAATCAGGGTAATACTATCTTCCAAGAATCCCTTTGGATTTCCTTAGTTCAAGGAGTAGGGCCAGTTAGACCTGCCCTAAAACTCATGTAGAATTAGGCATTGGTTCCATCTGTGCCTGGGCTTTTCTTAGTTGGTAGGTTATTACAGCTTCCATTTTATTGCCTGTTGAATAACTTATAATTTGGTAATTTATATGTATCTAGGAATTTATTCATTTCTTCTGAATTCACCAGTGTATTAAAGGTTTTCAAAGTGGTTGCTGATAATCTTCGGGATTTTGGTGGTGTCCATTTTGATTTCACCTTTTTCATTTCTAACTGCAGTGATGTGGGTCCTTTTTTTTTTTTTTTTTTGGTAAGATTGGCTAATGGTTGGTCTATTTTGTTTTCTTTAAGAAACAGCTGTTCACCTCTTTGTATTTATTTATTATTTTTTGAGACAGGTCTCCCTCTTTAGAGTTTAGGCTGGCCTTGGACTCTGTTATGTGGCTCAGGCTAGCCTTGAACTCTTGGAGATGCTCCTGAGTCTCCCAAATGCTGAATTACAGATGTCCATCCCACTCCTGGCCCTTGTTTTGTGTTTTCAGTCTCAATGTCATTAATTTTTTCTCTGATCTTTGTAATTTTCTTCCTTGTACTAGTTTTGGATTTGAATTGCTCTTGCTTTGAATTGCACCTTGAGGTGCATTGTTAGGTTATTTATTTGGATTCACTCTGCTTTTCTAATGTGTTCAGGGATGTAAACCTTGAGGTGCATTGTTAGGTTGTTAGGTTATTTATTTGGATTCACTCTGCTTTTCTAATGTGTTCAGGGATGTAAACTTTCTTCTTAGTACCGCTGTCAATGTCTCTCATAGATTCTCTTATGTTGTCCTGGCACTATTGTTTGATTCTGGGAACTGACTTCTTCCTTGATACCTTCTGTGATCCATCGATTATTCTAGAGTGTGTTGTTTAATTTCCATGCATTTGCATAATTTCTGTGGGTTTTTGATACCTGGTTTCATTGTGCTATGATCTGATAATAATGGGATAATTTCATTTCTTTTGCATTTACTTAAGCCTGTTTTATTCACTAGCATGTGATCTGTTTTAGAGAAAGCTTCATATGCTGCTGAGAATGTATATTTCATTGTTGGGTAAAGTACTCTGTAGCTATTGGGTGTTTTTGGAGACAGGGTCTCAGTTTGTAGTGCAGGCTGGCCTTGAACTCACTATTTAGCCTGTGCTGGCCTCAAACTTGTGGTGGTCTTCTTGCCTCAGCCTCCTGAGTGCTGGGATTATAGGTGTGTGCCACCATGCCTGGCTATAGATATCTATTAAGTCCATGTATTTGAAAGTTTGATTCCAGTCTGATACTTCTATGTTGCCTTTTTTTTTTTTTTTTGGTCTAATTGATCTATTTGTGACTGTGAGATATTGAGATTCCCCAGTATAATTTTGTTGATGTTTATCTGATCTTTTATGTCCAGTTGTGTCTGTTTTATGAAATTGGGTTGCGCCAGTGTTCAATGGGTATGTTTATAACTGTTATCTCTTTTTTTTTTTTTTTTTTGAGACAGAGTCTCACTGTGTATTCTAGGTTGGCCTTGATTCACTATGTAGCCCAGGCTTGCCTTGAACTCAGCTTCCTGAGTCTAGGATTACAAGTGTGTGACACTAAATGACTCAGATTGTGCCCTGCCTTGCAGTCCTTTTGCCTTAGCCTCCTAGAGTCTGAGATTACAGGTGTCTCCACACCTGGCTTCCCCTGAAGTTTTGGAGTCTGTTGTTCACATTGAGCACCCAGCAATGTTTTAGTTGTTTTACAGATTTTCCTGTCCTTCCCTGGTTCCCATGGAGGTTTCTGCTCTGATAGTGTCCTTCTGTCTCTGACTGCCTGTGCATTGTGCCCTGTAACTTCATCTCACTAATTGATCCAAGAACTGATTCCCCCCCAGTTTAGTTTTTGTTTGTGTAAATAGAGTGACTTTTTCCAAGCTATTTTCCTGCCTGTAATATTGGGGATTAAACCTTCCACCTTTGTGCTGAGCTGCATCCCCAGTCCTTTTTATTTTTTGTTTTGAGACTGAAACTTACTAAGTCACTGAGTGGCCCTGGCTAGTCTCAAACCTGTGATCCTTCTGCCTCAGCCTTCCAGAGTGCTGGAATCACATGTGTTTATCACCATGCTTGGGCCTTCTCCTTCTAAACCATCTTAAATGCCAGGCTAAAAAGCAAAAGTTTGAGTATTACATTATTATTTTCTTTTGGTCCTTGGGATTGAATTTAGGGCCTCCCATATACTAAGCATGGATTTCCTCTACTGAACAGCTACACCCTCATCTTGAGTGTATTTCATTACCTAGTCTGTGCTGTGTGTGCTTCAGCCCCTGAGCTGACTCCTGTTCTCCTTCCTGGATTTCCTTCCAATTGATTTCTACAGAATTGCACAATTGAGTAAGTGCCTAGGGACAACCTTTATCTTTAGCTTCCCACACTGAGATTGTAATCTCCACCTCTTTCACAATGTATTTACACACCTCATTCGGTGTGCTTAGTACTCCTTTTATGGAGTATTGCGGTAGCCCATGGGTTAACGCTACATCAATCAAAAAGCAAGGACTGGGAGGTCAGCGTGGGCTAGGGGGGATGCCTGAGACAGTGGGAGTATTGAACCCTGAAAGGTAGAAGGACCTTTCAAGTGGGAAGAGTAGGCAGAGGTAGGCTACTAAGATACAAGGTTGCTAATGAGAAGGGCTTGAAATTTGCATTTTAGGAAATGGTTTTGAGCTGACCTGGGGGAGAGCTAAGAGCAGGAGAGAAACTGGAAGCTGTAAGTTAGGAGAGGAGGCTGCTGTAATGCAGGGCACAAAGGAGGACTTGTATTTGAGAACACTTTTTTTTTTTTGTCTGGGAATAGAATTCAAGACCTTGTGCTTGCCAGGCAGGTGCTTATGCCACTGAACTTTATCCCTGGAAGATCACCTTAAAAGAGGAAAGAATTTGGAAGGTAAGGAGAGGACCTCGCTTTGGAGATAGGAAGAGTTTTAGAGTCTTGGTGAATAGGAAAGGGGTACTGCTGTTGTAGGTGAATCAGCAGGAAGACATTTTGTTAAATAGAGATAGGAAAAAATTATGAGTTGGAAGTCAAGCTAGAGGTAGATTGACATTTCAATTTTGGGGAGGAGAAAATACAAATTGAAGAGAAAATATTAAAAAGTCAGAGGAGTAGTTTTCAAATGGGGGTGATTTTTGCCCCTCCCCCTGACTGGATAATGACAGGTCACAGATTTGATTGTCATGATGCTGTAGAGGTCCAACTGGCATCTAGTGGATAAAGGGCAGGGGTATTTCTGAACTCCTACAGAAGGTAGCCATCTCCTTCCTTGCCCCAAATGTTAGCAGTGCTGAGGTTGAGCCACCCTGGAGTGGAGGACTCAAGACCAAGCTTTACTCTTTTCTTCCTGTGACCTCTCATAGTTAACCTTTGCTCTGCAGTCCATGCTCATAATGAACAGCTGACATCTCATGGGACCCTTACAAGAATTAAATTCTGCTGCTTTAGGCTTAGAGGTATTGAGTAATTTGGCCAAGGTCAGAGGGATCATCTGTGCAGACACAGGACTCCCTCTGGACTAGACTTTAAAGCCTGTTCTCTGTGTGTGTGTCTAGGGGGTATATTGGGCATCAAACCCAGGGTTTCGCACAGTTATGTTCCAAGCCATGTATGCATGTATGTTTTGAGATAGCATCTCACTAAATTGTTAAAGAGAAAGTGTGAAATAAGAAAAGCAAGAGTATTAGAAGAATTACAAACATTCCCTAGTACACCTAGATCATCTTATTCCTAGTCGTAGTATATGACTCATTTGTCACTGGCTTTTTCTTCTTTAGCAGTTTTGGGCATTGGTGCCAATGACCTTGCCTCATTCATTTTGGTTTTCACTAAACAGTAATTGACAGCTTAGTCGTTAAAGCCCATGAGGCAGAGAGAGTGCAGGAACACAATAGATGAAGGATTTCCAGGTTGTGAGCTTGTTTTGGCCAAACCAGCCTTCCTTCCCTCTGCGTGGGAGTAAGGGACGAACTTCGAATCAAGTCACACAGTTTAGAACAGTAGCTCATCTGTTTGCTCTGGCATTTATTTGAGCTTCAAGAGTATGTGACAAGAAGAAAAAACAAGGCCTTTTAACTCAGATATAATCCCTGTCCTGTTGCTTGGTAACCAGAAGCCCATGTTGGTTGCTGACTGGATGTGGCTGGGGATTCTGATAAACTACTTAGAGGAATTGCTGCCATGGGGAGTGCAGAAAACTTCTTAATTATGACATATATAAATCTGGGGAAAATTGTCTAGAAGCACATTTAGTGTTTTCAACTGGTTAAGAAAAAAATCACATTGCTTTTTCCTTTTTCTTTTAAACTGCTTTTATGGTTTGTTCACTACGGTATCATTTATAGTCACTCATTTAAAGTGTACAATTAAGTGCTTTTTTAGTATGTTCACAGGTACTTGGAGCCATCTCCACAGTTGATTGTAGAACGTTTTCATCATCTGAGAAGGAAACTCTGTCCCTTTTAGTTGCCACCTCCTGCCTGCCCCCTCACATCCTAGTCCCTGGCGTCCACTAATGCACTTTCAGTTGCTATGGATGCCCCATTCTGGACATTTCATATGAATGTGGTCACATAATATGTAGTTTTGTGAGTAGCTTCTTTCAGTTAGTGTAAAGTTTTTTAAGATTCACGTTGTAGGATGTTGCGTCTGTTAGCACTTTATTCTTTCTAAGAGACCAGGTCTTGTTAGCAGTGGCACAAATCTGTAATCCCAGCTACTTAGGTGGTTGAGATACGAGGATAACAAGTTTGAGGTTAGCCTGGGCAATTTACTGAGTTCCTGTCTCAAAAAATAAAATAAGAATAAAAATAAAAGAGATGGGGGTGTAACTGAGCACTCCTGGATTTAATCCCAAATACCACGAAAAGAGAAAGAGAAGAAGCCAGGCCTAGTCGCACCTGCTTCTAATCCCAGCATTCTGGGAGGCTGAGGCCAGTGGCTCCCAAGTTCAAGTCCAGCTGGGCCATTTAGTGACTCTGTCTCAAAATAAAAGAGCTGTGGATGTAGCTCAAAAAAGAGCTGTGGATGGGTTCGGTGTCTAATAAAACACACACACCTGGAGAAGGGGAGAGAAGATGGAGAGAAGAGGAAAGTCTGGCTGGATTGCTGAGTGTGGCCTCGAACTCCATGAAGTTTTACCATTTTAACTTTTTTAAAATGTTATTTATTTATTTATTTATTTATTTATTTATTTATGTCTCTCTGTCTCTCTGTCTCTCTGTCTCTGTCTCTCTCTCACAGTGTCTTGTGTGTGTTGATCTACGGCCCTGCTGATCCCTAATTTTAGCCATTGTAAAATGTGTTTTCAAGCCAAGTGTGGTGGCGCATGCCTGTAATCCCAGCACTCAGGAGGCTGAAGCAGGAGGAGCGCCCTGAGGTCAAGGCCAGCCTGGGTTACATAGAGTCCAGGCCAGTCTGAACTGCATAGCAAGACCCTGTCTCAAAGAAAAAAACAAAATAAACACTTGTTTTCAGATTTCTGAAGACCAGAACTGTGAGATAAATTTGTGCTGTTTCTTAGAGTTTTGTCTTTTATCTCCATTAGAAATTTTTCCTTTTTCTTTTTCCTTCCTCTTTCTTTCTTTTTTCTTTTAACAGTACTGGAGATCCAATCTAGGAGCTGAGCTACATCTCTAGCTAGCCCTTTTAGAGACATGGTCTTGCTAAATTGCCTGGGCTGGCCTCAAACGTTACTCTTTCCGCAGTTGCTAGGTTTACAGTGTCTACTGCTTCACCTGACAGAGCAGAAATTTCTGGAAGGGAAGGACCAGAGCATGTTTCAGCTGGGTTTTCTTTTTGCAATACTAGAGAGTGAACCTAAGGGTCTTGGCACTGAGCTACATCCTAGCCCTTTTTATTTTTAAATTTTTTGTCTCTCTTATTTATTTCTTTATTTTTGGTTGTTGCTATGTGGTTCTGCCCTTAAACTCACCATGTAGCCTCGATCTTGGTGTGGCTTCGAACTTGAAGCAATCCTTTTGCCTCAGCCTCCTGAGTGCTAGGATTACAGGTCTGAGCCCCCAGTTCTGGCTCCTTTTTTAGAGACAGAGTCACACTTGTCACTACTAAATTGCCCTAGCTGGGTTCATACTTAAGGGAACTCCTGTCTCAGCCTTCCACAGAGCTGGTATGTGGCTTCGTGTTTTGACTCTAGTGTTGCTCGGCTTTCTACTACCATGCTTTGTTTATGTAAATAGTTGCTAAATTTTATTGGCTAGATAATAAAATTGAGAGACTCTGAAGTCTACCACAGCTGAAGTGCCTCTTATCTGTAATTCCTCATTATGTAGTATCTTATATTTTGCATTTATTGCATAACTAACCTTCTATACCTGATCATTTTGTACACGGGCAGATAATTTGTCCCCAGGTTGTTCCTTTCCCATGTAAATGGCTCTGTAACTTGCTTTTGGTCTTACTAGACAGCTGAATTTGATTGTAGGATATTGAGGTCTCTTTCAGCTTCACGGAGAGCTCCAATAACCAGTTAATGTTGCAAGACGTTTGAAGAGACTCAAAAATCAGTTGAGGAATTTTTGCTAACACTAGCAGAGAAAAGGTGGGTCTTGGAACCACACACTGAGTGGGACGCCCTGGAGGTTCAGGGTTGGCTATTGCCCCAAGATTTTTGTTAACCTTAACTTGGAATCCTGCCTGATCCTCTTGAGTGGCTAGGATTACAAGTGTGCACTAGCACATTGGCTTGCCTCAAGATTTTACAGGGTGATTATGAGAGTGTAATGGGGGGACTGACAGTGTAGCTCAGGGGTAGAGTTGTGCTAGTTAGCTGGAGCACAAAGCCCTGGGTTCTACCCCAGCATTACAAAACAAAACAACAACAATAAAAAACTCTCAGGAGATGAGTTTGTATAATGGAAATCTTGGATTCTAAAAGAATATGAGCCTAAAGAGATGCATTATGGGATATCCTATTCCTAATGCTGCGGAGGTTCTTGTGATTCATTCTCTAGGTCTACACAGGCAGTTTTGTTTACAAACAAAAACAAAATCTCCCCACCTCTATGCTTAGAAGAACAGAATGGGCATTTTTGTTTTTAATTTGCTCATGGACTTATTGAAAAGTGGAGCTCATCCTTCATGTTCCATGTATCCTGAGAGAATATATGGAGTTAGATAAGAACAGTTCTTTATAATCCTGACTTCTCCTCTGTATGTATTTACCAAGAGAGGGACATAGTTTACCTTCACAGCATGAGTCCTCACTGTCTTCTGATTCCAACAGGGGCGGCCTCAGTAACATGCTGTTCCAGTGCTCCCTACCTGACACCACAGCCTCCGTGGGCGATGAACCTCGGAAAGTGCTCTTGCGACTGTATGGGGCCATCTTACAGATGGTGAGTTCAGGGGCTCCTTGGGAGGGGGGCTGTTGACCTTTCTGATCTTCTTTCCTAAGATCCTGGAAAGAGATTCTAAATGCTTTAGTGTTGTACTAAAGATATTTAAATATACTGCTTTTATTTTAATTAGTTTGTACAAAACTTGGTTTGTTATTCACATTTTAAATTAATTCATGTTTATATTAGTAAATATTAGTATTTAGTATATTAGTAAAACAAGTAATATTAGTAAAACAAGTATTATCAATTTTGCACCTAAAGAAAATACAATTTTAGTTAAGTCTTATAGTGCTTGCTTGGATTTTCTACAGTGAAATTTTCAGTTCAGACTTAGATTATAAAATTCTAATGTGGAGAAAGAATCGTTTAGTAGCATAATCAAAAAGATTTTATACCATAAATATACACAATTATTATGTTAGTTAAAAATCAAACATTTAGAAAATAGTCCCATTTAACAAAGTATGCTCTCAATGCAGTTGCCTTTATTAATTACTACTCTGAGATACCTTTATTTGAATTTATTAGATTTGTAGTCTTTCTAAATTTTTGTATTAGTCAAATTTAATTTTCAATTGAAATACATCTTTCATATTGTTTTGGAATTGAATTGAAATACCTTTTTTGGAATTGTTTTATCCAGTTATAGGATATCTAAAATGTCTTTTTTTTTTTCCAGTTCCCTGATCATACCTATAGCACTGTTAGGGTGATACCCATTTTACTCTTTTACTAGTATCTTCAGAAAATAGAGGAGAACAGTTTTCTGATGAAATTTTTTAAGAGACCAGTCTATTTCAACTCAGTCTAAAAAAGCAGGTCATGCCATACTTGGTGACACACACCTATAGTTCCAGCACTTGGAAAGCTGAGGCAGAGGCATGAGGACCACCGCGAATTTGAGGCCAGCCTGTGCTATATAGTGAGTTTAAGGACATCCTCAGCTACATAGCAAGACCTTGTCTTGAAAACCCCAAAAATTAAAAAATAAAAAATAAAAAAGCAGGTCATGTTCATGTCTGTGATACTTGATTCTGTGCTTAGACATATAAAAAATTGATTAACTTGTTAAATTGTCATAATGTGAATGAATCTTTTCATTAGGTAATTTTTCCTTGACCATGTTAAACTGTGAAAGTGGTTAAGATTAGAAGTGCAGGAAACATATATTTGGAGGTGCACATTGCTGAGGACATCTGAAGTCAGTTATTAGGTACTGGTGCACAACTAGGGCTACAGGTGCTATGTAAAGCAGTGGGCTTCCACTGAATATATAAGCAGAAAGAATCTTGTGTTTATTATGCGGTTTGGTTTCTTTAATCAAATTGCCTTTTCAGAGCATAATATTTAATTGATGCCCTTTTGGCACCTTTTAATGAAATTAGTCTTTTTAGCACTTTTTTTTCTGTAGGACTACTTACAGTCTGTAACAGTTAAGTCTTACACTCCTTTGTGCATTTTGCATTTAAGCAGTACTTTTTAAAATACTTGAATGATAAATAGTTCCTGAAATTGTGATATGATTGTTATTTAATTCTGATAAAGCTTTGATTCCTAGTTCTAATCTAAATAGAAGCCTTTTATGTACTCGGACTATGCCCTCCTAGTAATAGACTAAACTAGGAGTCAGTTCAATGCTTCAGTGCCATGCTGCAATGAAGTTCTGAAATGTTCCGCACCAGTGGTGTCCAGCATGGTTGTCACCAGGCACATGTGACTATTGAACACTTCGAACTATAGCAAGTGTGACTGATGAACTGAATTTAAAATTTAATTTTAGTGAATTAAAATAGAAAGTCATGTGTAGCTGGTGATTGCTATATTGGACAGCCCAGCTCTAGAATGTGCTGGGTTAGTATATGATTAATTTTGTAAAAGTCAACTGCAGCCCAGCCTGTAACGTGACAGTATTTCCTCCAGTAAAGGTTCACTATCAGCCAATACGTCATCTTTTTGGAATTTTAGCTGTCTGGAGGATATTACCTTCTAGTAGTTAAGTATATACTTTTTTTTTTTTTTTTTTTTTTTTGGCGGTACCGGGGATCGAACTCAGGACCCTGCGCTTGCTAGGCAGGCGCTTATTCCACTGAGCTATATCCCCAGCCCCTAGTAGTTAAGTATAATAGAAATGCCTAGAAATAAATTTGTTTAAATAGAGTTCTATGTCCTTACTTATTTTTAAGGAAAAAAATTTGGATAAGTCAGGAAAAGAACTAGAATAATCAAAGCTCATTTGAAATGGAGTCAGCTCTTATCAGACAAATAGAATGAAGTATGTTTTATGCATAACTTCTTTCTAACTTTAGGGGCAAGTACTCTACTACATTTAGCTATTCAGTTATCTTTTCTCTTTTAAATGTTTAAATTAGTTTCCATTTCCCTTCCTGGAGCTACGTTTACTGGTGAAAGGGAGACCATGCTCGCTAGCAAGAGATAAGAAGCACATGTCTGGCAACCTCACAATTGACTTATTAAACTTAAAAACTTATTTTATTAGAAAATGAACTCATTTTTGTTGGGAAAAAGCTTTGCTTCACAGGTAGGAGTATATATTATTAATAGCTAATTCAAGCATGCTCTTTTGGTTGAAGCTTAGACATAGTAAAATCATAGAACTTACCACTTAAAATTGAAGAATTTTTCATTCTCAAATTTTGCAGTCTACCCTTGTTGCCCCCTGAGAATTTCAAATGTTAATGGCTGTTGTAGACAACTGAGTTTTGAGAATACTGTGACAGCAGGAGGAGGGGAGCCAAATTCAGGGACTCTGAAACAGTGTGGTAGGAGAGAAAGAAAGTAAAGTAAGGTGTGAGCAGGTAAAATAAAAGTGGAGCTCTTATGACAGCTCCTCCACCAGTGCGCCAGGGATTTTAATATGGAGTAAATTGCTTTTCAAAGGTTTTTAGCTCAGTTTTCAAATTTCTGTTACTTATTGTTGGCATGGGTGCAGTCAAATTGCTGATGTATGATCAACTGTCTGAAATGAATCTGGGCTATCATGAAAGGAGATATTTATGGCCTACACTGAGGCCTTTGTTCTTAAAATGCCAGAATTGACAGTAAATTGTCACGATTTGCAATAAGAGATGTGGTGGAATTAATTATGGAGACCCATAATAAATCCTACTACTTTAATAAATATATGGGCTAAAGACAAATTAAATATAGTGTGACTCAAATGGTTTTGCTTTCCTTCTTTTTCACTGTACCTTATAAGAAAGCACATACATTCTATACATGTATGTGTGTTTATACAGAAATAATTGGCGTCTCCTCAATCAGCTATGTAAGTGCCACTGTAGCCTTTAAGGTGGGCCACAGTTTACTCTTTCCTTAACATGTTAATTGAAGACTACTGCACGTAATGATAGGCCTATGTATTTTCTCAGAATATTTTGCTGTTTTGCTTAATTATATGATAGACCAGTTTAGTATGTCCCTACTTTTCTTTTCCTTCTCATTTTAAGCTCTTGAACTTTTTACCTCTGACAGTCAAATATTAAGTAGAAATACTTCAAGTGATGTGGTTTAAAATTTTCTCAGTTTTCTCATGTTTATTCCTGTTGGTGTTGTGAGATGTCTAATTTCCTTTATTTCCATAGTGACAGTGAAATGACTGCTCTTTGGTGCAGTTCTCTAAGGGTTATGTACCAGAAAGCCAAGGTAAAGCCTGCTGCTTGGGTTCACACTCACAGTTTGTGTCCCACAAATATCCGTCTCTTACAGCCCTTAATTTTGTGTGAGATGAGACATAAGCAAACGTTCTAACTGTCCTGGAAGTTTTGTTTAGGGCTTGTGTTAGTTTTGTCCTGTATTTAACAAGGACAGGAGCGGGTCCTTTTGAAAACATGAACAGGAGTCATAGCTATATAATCTGTAGGAAATTATTAAACATAAAAATGCTAGTGGGATCTTAATACATGTCAATATAATTTAGCATCAGTTTTATATAAACTAGCTTTAAATTTAATAGGGAGGAGGCTATTTTCATTAGTAGCAGGGATGATAAAAACCAAACTGAATTGTGAAGTTACTGTGAACTAACGTAGGGTAGTTAATTGAAGTTCTGAGAATACTTCAGCTTTTGCTTTTGTAGAAAGAGATATAATTGCTACAAGAGAGCTTGAAAGTATAAAACTAGCTATAAATGTAACTTGATTTTTTTCCTTTCTAATACTGGGAAGGAACATGAGCTCTGCAACGTCCAGTAGCAGCCTTTTCAAAGAAGCAAGTTTGGCTGATTACAAATAACCAGTTTGCTTATTTATCATGAATTGTGGAAGACACAAGTGTCAGTACGTATTGTTCATTCAATGTAACCTGTGCCAGTTGGCGGAAGTCTCAGAGGAGTGCTTTGTCTCTTCCTCTGTCAGAACAGTGACTCTGTGTTAAGCCAGATCCTTCTGTGCATGAATGGAGAGATGGGCCTCGCCGTTACCAACGGTCTCACAGGCATGAATGTTTATAACACACATCAAAGATCTCTCTTGAGTGTTGTCTAGAAAAACGTTTTTGTTTGTTTTTTGGGTAATAGAAGGCTAATATTAGTGCTTGTTTGAGTACTAACCATAATATACTTGAAGACATCAAGGCACAATGCAGATATGTATTTGTAATTCAAATGAGAAAAATTTGGAACACAGACCTTTTTGAATCCAGGAAACAAAATATTCTCTAAAGTTAAACCACGGTAAAATATGGAATGGCTCATAGGTAGTTAATATTAAAGCATTGGTTATTAAGTCTATTGCTTATTCTGTGAACTGAGGTCACACTCACAGCAAAATCAGAATTGCTAAGGCCTCTTAATGGAGAGCTGCCCCTCCTCACTGAACAGTATGAATTCCCCCCACATTGCACTTGAGATCATTGGAATCATTATGCGTTTACACTGTTTGTTTGCTCTGTTTTTTAAAAATTATCACCACCACTACCCCCAGCCGGGGATAGTGTCACACAGCTGTAATCCCAGCACTCTGGGAGGCTGAGGTAGGAGGATTGCAAGTTTGAGCCTGCCCAGGTTTAATTTAGTGAGTCCCCATCTCAAAGTAAATAGGGACTGGGGAGGCAGCTCAGTGGGAAGACCTTGGGTTCAATGCCTACCACAGCCATAAAAAAAAAAATCTCCCTGTATTTTGAATATCATGTAATTATATTTACTCTTAGGGTATGCAGAACTTCCCTCTTGGAAATAAAACTTTTTTTCCTTCATTGTGTGTCCCCCTTTTGTCCAGCCTCATGTTTCTTAGCTGATGTTCCCTCACATACACACACCACTGTTGCCAAATTATCGTCCATAGTCTATCCATACCTGCCTTGGTGCCTTCTTTTGATAACTAAATAAACCACAGACTACTATGTCTAATTTTGACATATTCAAACTGTCCTTGTCTTGCTGGTCTTAAATGTTTGGAATTTATAGCATGAAGCCAATGCAGATCTCTGGTCTCTGGAACGATGGCTTGACTGCAGCCAGCCCAGTCTGGGAAGGAATGTCTTGTGTTGGGTGGAGTGAAGGGCAATGGGGCAATGTACCACCTTAGCTGTATGTGCATGTGTTCTCTGCTGCAGGCTTGTCCATGCGATCGTGCCTGGAGCACTCTGGTTTCCAGGTGACAGACACGATTCACGGTATAGTATGAGACCTCTGAAGTTGGAGCATTCTCTACAGCTTTAATTTCTTTCTTTTAGTTCTTGGATTCAAGAAATGCTTTTTAAAAAGAAAATCGTAATGCTTGTTAAGTAGCACCAGCTACAGTTTGTGCTGTGCTTAAAAAGAGGTACAGTGATTAAGATTTTAGAATGTTATTTATAAATATTTTTTTCCAGGGCGGGGGAGTTGTTTGGGTTTGTTTTGTTTTTTTGTCCAAGGCAAATGAGATCCCTTTCTTCTGTTTCCTCAGTAGAAAATGACAAACATTTAGTAATGTTTGGAATTTATAGGCCTCAACTTGAGAATTTCATTGAAGTACTTAAGTTCTTCCTTCATTCCGCTTTCAGGATTAAGGAAACACCATGTGTATCTACAGCACTTTCAGTCAGAGTTAGCAGTAAACTTTCTTTTTGTGCTTGTCAGTCAGCGCGCTTTTGCTTTTCTTAGCTGGGTGGGTAGCCAAGTCCTCCTCAGGGCTGCTCTGTACGGCCTGCAAAAATGTTGCTAGAGAGACAACCTCAGGTGCTTCTCAGGAAGGTATTTTAGCCTTGGAAGTCCTAGACATCTTAGGTCATGAGGTTGTGTGGATCAGATGTAAATTTTGAGAAGGTCTAGTAATGAGCCTTCTTTCCCCGAGCCTCCACTCACCAAGCTATCAGCTTTTCTCACCTGTAGGCTTTCACAGGTTCTAGTCTTCACCCATGTTGGAGTCATGCTGTTTTGGTATCATTAATGTTCAAAAAGATAACGTTGTTTAGAATGTTCTTTGGGATCATGGTATATCCTGTAGTGATACCATAAACTACTAGAAGTCACTTGTCTGTTTTAACACCTGTGATTAAGTGCTCATGAACTAATTAAGCTGTACTTTAAAACCATTGCATTGAGCTCTCACATTTTAATGTGTTCTGTAGAACATTTTTGTAGAACACAATTTTAAAAAACCGTAGCAGGAATAAGTAGGACTTCTTTCATAAAAATCAGGGAGGAGGAAGATTAGGGGCCGTGACAGCCCTGAGAAGAAAACATTGCGAGAGAAAGAGCTGTGCAGCCGCTGCGCCTCCACGGGGTCACGACGCTTGCACTTGTTTTGCCCCACTTCACCTGAGATGGAGCAGAGTTGCAAGATCAGTAGCAACTTGTCAGGGTCAGCCAGGGACCATGATAGGTGTCACCCCTTTCTTAACAATCTTCTCTCTCAGCCAGGTGTGGTGGCGCATGCCTATAATCCCAGCACTTGGGAGGCTGAGGCAGGAGGATCCCCGTGAGTTCAAGGCCAGCCTGAAGTGTATAGTGAAACCCTGTCTCAAAAAGACAGACAGACAGACAGACAGACAAACAAACAAACAAACAAACAAAAACCTCTCCTAGAGAGTTGTGTGTGGTCAGATAACTGGAGTCAGTATTAGAAATCTTCAAAACCACAGATGAAGCTGCATATAACAAAATGCAGTACCACTTCAGGACTAAATGAACATCACAACTCTGGTGCTGAGAACAGTACAGTCCCTCCTGTTACTGCCAGGGGTGCTAAGGACCTGGAGTTTCTGAGACTCTGCGCCAAAGACAATCCCAGGCTAGTGGGAGGTGGGCTGTTTTCCAGAACTAAACTTCAGATGCTCTGGAAATTGAGTCTGGCCAACCGTTGAATTATTCTTATATGCCCCAGTTTTTCTCTATTTTATATAGCACCTTTAAAAGAGAGATAGTAGGTGAATGACCCATGAGGGTTTTTTGTTTGTTTTTGGTAGGGAAGGGGTAATGGGAAGAAGAGAATGTCATAGAGTGTTCTATGAAACACTTATTTTTATCACCTCAGTTCCACAGCTACCATTATTTGTATCGTATGTATTTCCTTCTGGCATTGTCTGGAATTGACAATGATTTCATTTCTTAGATAGCATTCTTAGTTTGTTATGCCCTTGATGGTGTCTCATTCTTTGGGGCTGAGTTAACCGCTTTTCCCACCCTGTCCCAGGAGCAGCCTATGCAGTAGTGGATCTTTAAAGACACTTCAGATGTTTCAAATAATTACCTGCCACTCCATGCCACTTTCTGTAGGCCGCCTGTAGTCATTTATTAATACCCACATACCCACATACACGCAGACTGGAGGGAAAACCAGTGTGCTTGTTTCTTTCATCTCACAGGTGGGACTTTACTAAAATAGTTTAGCCATAAACGCACTTCCCTCATTCTTAGAGGAGTCTTTTATTGAGTACTGGCTGATCAGATCCCTAGCACTACAAGACAAAAACAAAAATTGGCCAAAGTGAAAATTTTTATTAAGACAGTTTATTTGATGATTAAATTTTTTAAATCCTAAAATTACATAACACCAAATTTAATCAGTGAAATCTTGTCTCAGGCCCTAAAGCTGTCTTACTACCTATTTATTTTCCTTTCTTTTTCAAGGTCTGAAATAGAATATTTTGAAAACCCATACCCTGTAACTTGGTCATTTACTACTTTGACAGTCTCATTGAAAATACAAAACTGAAATACAGAGCCTTAAAATCCGATTTTATCAGAAAAGTGACATTGAAATACCAATAATAAGTATTATATGAGCTAGGCATGGTGGCACATGCTTGTAATCCCAGCACTTGGGAAGCTGAGGTAGGAGAATCACCTCAAGGTCAAGGCCTGCCTGGGCTACATAATGAGTTCAAGGGCAGCCTGAACTTCATAGTGAGACCCTGTCTTAACAAAACAAAACAAAAACCCCAAGTATATGTATATAATAAAAGTAACATGTTTTTAAGCAATTTTTAAATTATAGACATATAAAAATGAGAATCCTCTGTTCTCTCATTTTCCTAGCTGACAGAATTTAGACTTTTAGAAATTTAGATTTTAAATTTAAAAGTTCTTACACAATCAAAATCTTTCAGCTTTTAAAATCTTTGGTAACTTTAAAATCAAAATGTTAATATACCCTTTTTATTATTGCTACTACTTTAGCCTGTTTTATTTTCTACATCACAGGCTAATGAGTACCTGACTGTAACAGATTGTCTGGAAAACGAAACCCAAAATAGGAAGGAAATTAAGTGACAGGAAGCCAGTGGCAGCATAGTTTTATCATGGGGTGGGGGTAGGGTAATTTATAACATAGAATTCACCCATTTAAGCTGTACAATTCAGTATTTTCCAATATATACAGAGTTGGATGTTTTATGCATACTTGAGACATTTCTAGTTTCTTAGATTTTGAAATTTTAGTGTTTATTTGTAAATATCTTTTTATTATGGATAATTTTAAATAAATACAAAAGTAGACTGACGACTGAACCCCAAGTTCATTTTCCCCACCTGATCAGTCTTCTTTCATCATTTCCCTGGCCTCCTTCCTCAGGGTTATTTTGAAGCAAATTTCAGATGTTAAATTATTTCTTACATAAATAGTTCAGACTGTATCTATATAAGATGATTTTTGAAAAAAATTATCATGGGCCAGGAATATAGTTCAGTGGTGCAGTGCCTGCCTGGCAAACACAAGGTCATGAGTTCCATTCCCTATACTTAAAAAAAAAATTACAGTAATGTTCACATAAAAATAATTAGGGGTGAGCATGTAGCTCAGTGGTAGAACATGAATTTAACATGTAGGAGACCCAGGGTTTGGTCTCCAGTACCTCCCTACAAATCAAATAATACTTTACTACTAAAATAACTAGTGTTCAAATGTATAATATTTTTATACTTATAGATAAGAATTTTTATTAACTTGCAACTTAGAGGAAAGTTTGAAGTTATGCTAAATAACTTTTTAAATGCTAAATAATTTGTACAATATATTTTACTGCCTGCCTCAAATAAATTTGTATTCCTGAGTAAAATCTAAGTGATTCCAAAATATACTTTATTTCCTATCTTACTGGACAGAAAATATTTGTGATCTCTTTTGGCAAAGTGAATAGACCTCTGTTTGACTCACGTCAGGAGACTTCTTCATACTTTCTCATGACATCTTCCTGGCTTGAGGCTTCCTGTTGTTCTCTTCTTGTTGGCGGGCTCTAGGGAGCCTGGGCATTCTGTACTGAGGAAACAGAACTCAGGGCTGCACATTGCAGAAGTCCATCTTGCCTTTGCAGTGGTGCTCTTACGATGTCGGTTATGCACTTATTTGGGGTGAAAGGGGCGGGCAGGAGTGGAGAAATAATGAATGGAATTTATGTTTGTTTCTAGTGCTGATGTGTTCTGGTGCTAAAGAGTGACCTTGTAACTAACTATAAGCCACTTTGTAATTTTGGGTTCAAATGATTTGCTTTTGAGAGCACCATTAGAAAAGGAAACGGACTTCTGTTAGCTAAATAACCCATTAACTGTATCTCCCTAAGAAGATACAGTTAGAGCAATAACAGCATAGGAATAACCCTAGTCATTTAGAATTTGGTGCAGGTCAAATCCCGTTACACTTTTCATTAAGACATCTAAATTCTTTGTCTTAAAACTTTTGGTACAAAATAGCAAGATGTAATATATCAGATTACAGAGCTGTTTTTTGCTCTTAACTTTCTTGGGGGGCACAAAGACTTTTTAAGGGGCATGCCAGCCCCATTCAGTGTCCTAATCAGCACTGCAGCCTGTTTTCTTACTGTGGGAAACACAGATGTAAATTTGCCCCAGGCCCCCACCATACTAGGTTGCTCCTTGGGCTTGTTTGCTTTGTGCTTCACAGTGCTGGAGCTTTTGTTTACCATGCAAGCATCAGGATTTGCTCGGGGCTCTGCTGGAAGACTTAACATCAGCAGAAGGAGAAGCTCCTGCTCATTGACCACTGAGGCATAAGTCTAAGGTACATTTGCTCATGAGAGAGTTTTGGAGTTAAGGGAGTGACAAATCTTTATTCAATTGACTCACTTCTCCCTAGGGTTTATTGTAGCATACATCAGCAAGTGTTTAGCATGTTTTTGTAATATTTTAATTTTTATAGCTTTCATTGTAATGGGATTTAACCTGTAACATCTTTTCATCAGAAAAAAATGCAGATTACACAAATGAAAATATCATGTATCCCCATTTGTACATGCTGTACTTTGTACCATATATACTTAACTATATGTTACAGATATTATTCAATATGTGTCTGTGGAAACATTAGAAGCCTTTTGCAGATAGCCTTATGAATTTGGATATTTGTTTATAGACATGTACTGTTTATACAAAACATGCATTAAGATGTCTGGAATGTTATTTTGGTGTATGATGAATGAGAGTGGTTGCTTTAAATCATGAGGTTTTTTGAATGCTGCTAGAGTAGCTGGTGTTGCTTAACATGGCATTTTTTCCCCTGTCCACACTTTCCACCCTTGGTACAGGTATTTTTGATAAGCTGTGGAATGGAAAGGTATGTTTTTCATGGGGTGTTCAAGAATCTCTTACCTTAATTCTTTTAAAGCGGTTTCCTTTATGGGATCCCCTTGGTCTGGTCTAGGCAGACTTAGTTTACTTGTAACAAGTAACAGTTTAAGAGGCAATAATAGTTGAGTATAAAATTTTGACATGACCCTTAAGTTTCTGACTTAACTTTTCCCCATGCCTTTATTAAAGATAGTATGAAGAGTTTTAAAGTACTTGGGGTGGGGGGTTGCTTTGGAAATACATGATCTGTGCCATGAAGAAAGAATGTAGCCTAAGAGTTGCTTGTGGTAGTTGGTAATCTAGTATGTTGCTATTGTTACAGTGCTGGTTACCATTAATTTGCAATTTCATTGAGGAAAGTAATATAAAAGTAACTTAATATATTCATATATAAGATGATTTTAGAAACTTTATTAAAGGCACACAATTCTCTTTTTGCTGGAGGACAAATTCAGATAGGACTATGGTCAACCTAATGAGAAGGGTTAGTCCAAGAAGTGGCAGATGCCCAGAGCCTGTGCCTGGTTTCCTGCCTGCACAGTGCTTTCTCCTCTGTGCACATTCTGTGCTAACCATGGCCATCCACAGGCATGTTGATGCTCCTGTCCTGGCAGGTTGACTTGAAAGAACCGTGTAGCTAAATTGATGAGAGCCTCAGCCTATGCTTGTCTTCAGAAGGCTCAGCTGGAGGCCTGCACTTGAGCGACTTTCCTAACAATGAAATTGTGAAAGGTATATGGGGACAGCTGTGAGACATGCAGCTATCTGGTCTCAGCGGCACATCCCTTTTCTTGTAAAGAGATGTAGTACTTTCTGAGGCATTGGTGCTAGTCCTGGAGGCTGCTGGTGCCTTTAGACTATGCTGGTCACATGGTGGGCTGAGAAGCCCTTGTTAAAAATCTGTGGCGTTCTGTAAACCCTGACTGTTCTGGTGGTTGCAAAGTTAGTGTCCACTTGTTGTTCTCCATCTCACCAGAAGTGTTTGGTTTTTCTCATTCATAGAGGTCCTGTAATAAGGAGGGATCCGAACAATCTCAGAAAGAAAATGAATTTCAAGTAAGTAATTCAGTCTATTCTGCACCTGCATGAGATGTAAACTGGTATGAGCCAACCTCACTGCACTGCAGTTTGGCAGTGCTTCTTACTTTTCTTACAGGAAGGGCTCTTGGAATATTGCAAACTGTCTCACAGGTATTCTAACTGTCTCATCTCTGACAACCACTTCTTTCTATTCCTCGTCTGTTGTCCACTGCCCTGGCTGTGCCCTAGACTTTTATCCTCCAAAATGTGCCTCCTCTGTCATGCGAGCTTGAACAGTCTACCACCTGCTGACCTGTAGCCCACTTGGCACATTTGCAGCTACGACTCGCTGGCTACTACCAAGCCCTCCAGTCTAGTCACTGCCTCCCTCTCACTGTCCACCTGCCTTCTCCACCTCCTGTTCATCCTGCTCAGCTGAGAACTGAGCTCTGCCATCACAGACAGGCCTTTCCTTCCACATGTTCTCAGCTCATTTTTCCACTCACCTCCTGTCGTGCTCACCTTGTGTCATAGTTACTTTTCTCAGTGCAAAGACAAAATAGCTGGCGCCCAAAGTAACGGGAGGAGAGGTTTATTTAGCTCACAGTTTGTAGAGGTTTCTGTCCATAATCACATGGCTCCAAGGCAGGGTTCTTCAGGGCACATGACACAGGGGCAACCAACGAGCAAGAAGGGCGGAGCAAGCCTCTTTCCCTCCCTTATATTGTGTAAAGGCTGCCTACCCTAGAGTGGGTGTAGCACTCACACCCCCAATCCCAGCATTAGAAAATGAACCAGTCACAAACTAAAAAAAGCCCCCTCTACGCCATGGCTGCATGAAGCATTGGGGAACATCTATACATAACCCCTACCCCACTGAGCCCAGCAGCCTGTGTGCTTCCTCTGGGCTGCATCTACTGCTAAACATTACCAGAAAAGAATAACATCGTTGAGAGGGCAAGTCTCATTTTAGGGCGAGCCACCCTGGGTAGGCACTCAGCACTGCCCGAGAGCATTCTCGAGCATGTTCATTTCCTGATGCTAGAAGTCTGTTTCAGGCTTCTGTTTCCTCTTCAGACCTCGCTGTCTACCGTTAGTGGACAGTAGAATTTAATTCTTTTTTAAACATGACCCTGGGGATAGGACCCAGGGAGGCATACTTGTTAGACAGATGCCCTCCCGCCAAGCTGCGTGCCCAGCCCCAGGACACATTCTTTGGTGGCTGCTTGTCTTCTGTCCCTCATCGGCCCTCGAGGCCCCCCTTGTCTGCGCTGTCCTCCTCTCTTCTGAAGGGCCGCCTTCTCTCGTGTGCCACCCTTGGCTTTGCTTTCATCTTTGAGTCTGATTCCGTTACTCCCCTTCTCTAGGTGACAGAACGCTCTGTGCGCATGCCTTCATTATTCCCACCCCTTCGTTGCTCCCACTACTGACATACTCTTTTTTTCTTTAAACATTTACTCCTTTTTTTTTATTGGCAAGGCTTTTTTTGTGGAGAGTTGCTGGGCATCAAACCCAGGGCCTCCCCAGCACACAAAACAAATGCTCTACCACCAGCCCCCAGTAAGATTTCTTGAGACAGAACCTGCTGTATCTGCTTTCTTCCTAATTTCCTTTTTCAGAAAAAAGTTTTAAAAGCACAGGAAAGCACAAAGGGAAATGTAATAAACACATTTCTTCCTGTTATACAGAATCACTAACTTAGTTTTGTCATGTGGCATGACCTCAGTCTTTTTATATGAATTTATTTTTAACTTTATTTCAAACACATTTTAGATGTACAGAGCAAGTTGCGAACAGTATGGAGAGTTCCCCTGTACCCCTTACCTAGCTTCACCAATGTTCTTATTTTACATAGCCACAGTGCCGTGACCAGAACTAGAACACTGACCACTGGTACAGTACTAATAACTAAACCACAGAGACCTTATTAGAATTTCAAAAGATTTTCTTTCCACTGATGTTTTCTTTTGTTCTGTGCCTGGCTTTAGCCAGGATCCCAACACTGTATCTGGCATTTCTCCTTAGTCTTTTCTTTCTTTTTTTTTTTTTCTCCTTAGTCTTTTCCAGCTCAGAAGGGGTCTCATTGTGCTCTCTCTTGATACATGTGAAAGTGCTGGTCAGTTACTGTGGCAAGTGGCCTCACGGTTTTGTCTGCTGTTTTCTTCTGATTGGAATGAGGTACACGTTTTTGGGTAAAATACTACAGATTTGCTGTGTTTTTAAGACGGCAGGTCTCTTACCTCCCCTTGCCTCTGGATCCTCTCTCTGCTGCCATTAAAGCCAGTAATTCATCTGGTGGGTTGTAAATCTTTAATGTCTTTAATGGTGTATGATAGTTTTGTTTGGGGGCTGGGGATATAGCTCAGTGGAATAAGCGTCTGCCTAGCAAGCGCAGGGTCCTGAGTTCCATCCCCAGTACTGCCAAAAAAAAAAAGTGATAGTTTTGTTTGTTTTTTTTTTAGGTAGGATCTTGCTGTCCTCCTGAGTAGTTGGGACAACAGGTGCACTGCACTGCACCTGACTTCTTGATACTCTAAATGAAACACAGTAGCAAATAGTAGCACTTGGGACCTTGGCATTCTGGGATCTAAGGCAGGAGGATCACAAGTTCAAGTCCAGCTGGGCTGACTTAGCAAGACCCTGCCTCAAATGAAAAATTAAATTAAAAAAGGATTGGGGCTGTAGCTCAGTGGGAATGCCCTGAGTTCAATCCCTTGTATTACACACAAACAAAAACATATTATGAAGCTTGCCTGCTCATGAGGATAAGTATGACTATGTATAACATCTGCTATATGTGTGGATGGGTTGCTGTGTAACAAATACCTTTCTTACGGCAATCACTTTGAAAATGGTTGCTCTGCACCTTGGGCATTCTTAGGCCCAGTGCTGCTTCCCCATCCTCTGTCACTGGGAGAGCTTGCCATATGAAAGGTTTTAAACACTCAACATTTTGAGGACTTTGGAATTCCTTTCCCCACACGTTTCCCTAGATCCCAGCTTCTACTGCAGGCTGCTCCTGCCCTCTCTCCCCCTATTTCAGGTGCACCACCCTTCCTACTCCTTGAATGCACCAAACTTACTCCTCCTCAGGCTGCTCACAGCTCCTGTTCTCCCTTGGGCCTCAGATCATGGCCATCCCACCATTCCCTGTTGTTCCACTTCTCCGTCCTTCCATGGTGGTGACACTGTCTATAGTCGCGTTCACTCACTTCCTGTCTGTTCCTCTCAGATAGGCGGGCTCCTGTGTTTTGTTTCCCTGATGCTTGGCAAAGTGCTATGTACATAGTAGAAGCCTAAGTAGATCCATGACGTATTGCTGTTTTGTGAAGAAATAGAACCAGGTGTAGCATTGCATGGCCTTTGGCTGACCCAGGCATGGTGTGGAAGTGTAGACTGAGCTGCATCTGTCCAGCCTCTCTTGACCTTGTTTACCTGCTTTCAGCAGGGAGCTGGCAGGGTTTTGTAGACTCTGTGATCACAAAGAAACGCTTGGGAGTTGATCATCCTTCCTAACCCGTCTTGCTTGTACCTTTGGTGTTCTCATTTTCTAACTTTCCAGATTCCACCTCTCTCACCACCCTTTATCTGCCTAAAACTGAACTGCAGTGTTGCATAAGAAGAAAGTTTTGTTTATAGTGTTCAAAACAGCAAGAAGAGAATTGGAAGGTTAAGTCTCTGCACCTTCTTGGCACTGTTTCTGGGCGTGGCTGGGCTCTGCTCTGGAGAGGAGTCTGGACAATTTATTGATCCGAGTCCCTAAGGGGTAGTGCTGCCACATGTAAATAAGTGAATCCCAGCAATCCTGTTTTGATTTGTTTTTTAAAACAGTTTCTCAGTATGTAATCCAGGCTGGTCTTGAGCTCTCTTTGTAGCCCAGGCTGGCTTCGAACTTGCAGCAGTCCTCCTGTCTCAGCCTCCTGAGTGCTGGGATTACAGGCATGTGCTACCATACCTGGACAGCAATCTTCTGTTGGGTGGATGTGATGTACAAAATGCTGAACCTATGGAAGTAACAATAATAAAGCAGGGCTTAAGCTTATATATAAAACTTGAGATTTCAAATATCAGAGGGTATTTTAGGTTAGATACATGTATGTGTTGTATACAGTGCCCCTCTTAATGCTCTTTATCTTTAGTCATTATATCATGTAGAAAATTGGAAAATTTGCTTGAATTCTTAAAAAATTCTGGATACCTAGATGAAATAAATGCTAAGTCTACCCTTTGGAAATGATGGGAGAGTGAGTTACAATTTTGTGAATGGTTCTACACATGGTGAAGAGACAATGATGCCCTGCTCTAGAAGCCGAGGCTACCTCTCTCTCGTCCTGACGAGATGCTCAGGCTCCGTTAGTTTTGTAGTTTGTACAGTTCAGGAGGTGCTGTAGTCTCCAGAGCACTAGATTGTGCTGCCCTCCAAAGCGGGGCGTGTGTGTGGACGCAGAAGACACTTCACAAACCCTCTGGTGAGCTTCCCAGCACTTTCCCATGTTGAGCTAGAAGCAGCTGTGGCCAGCCTGGGCAACTGCGCTGCAAGGCTCAGGTGAGTGGTGGGATGCAACTCATTGACTGTGTGGAGATGTTAGATATTGTCATTCTTCAGGGGTTTAAAAAATAAAAAGTGATCAAACACTGCTCTAAAATTCATTAACTTAATCAAATCAATGCTGTACATATACTATCAAAAACACATAACTGGCCAAGTGTTGTGGCACACATTTTTAATCCCAGCACCTAGGAGGCTGAGGCAGGAGGATCACTGTGAGTTTGATGCCAGTGTGGGCTACATAGTGAGTTCAAGGTCAGCCTGAACTACATAGCAAGACCTTGTCTCAAAAAAACGAACAAACAAAAACCCCATATAATTGAAAATTAGGAAATAAATACTAAGCCTCAGAAAGTAATGGTTAGACTATAATTGGGATTACACAGATAATGATTAGACTGTATTTGTGGGGGATTACTGAAGAATACATTTGCCCCTACAAAATGTAAAAGTAGCTGAATTGCTCTTTACTTTAATGTGGTCTGATATCCCTTGGAAGTAGCTTCTTTTTTGTTCTAAGTCTAGCATTCTGTCATTGCGTAAGTTTTCCTCATAGTTTTTTAGTATTTTTTTGTAATGTGAATGCTTTTAAAAATGTTCTTCTGGGATCGTATTTCTCACAGAACATTTCTCAAGGGGTGCGTTAGTGTCACCTGAAATGGTTTTCAGAACACACCTGTTGGTTCCTTTTTTTAAATACATCAACTTAGAAGCTTAGAGTCAGGATCAAGGAATGTCTTCTGTCTTCAAGAGATTCAGAGCACTTGGTTGAGAACGGCTTTTTCCATGCCTTCACCTCAACATGTCGAAACTCAGAAGCTATAATTTACTATTTAAGGATAAAAGACTAAGGAAGGAATTTGAATTGAGACAAAATGGATGGATTTTGAACCAAAATGATTTTAGACCTCATATTAGTTATTGGGGCTGAAGATACAGCATAGGAGCTTCATAGAGATTTTTAACAGAATACAAACTTTAGAGGGCAAAAGGTGGAAACTGGGAACTGTGAATGAATACCACATGCCAGAGTACTTTGGACCGAAAAGCCATAGGCCCCAGGCCTAAGTCAGGAATCATCAGACTTACTCGCCCCATAGGCCAGTTTAGTAGGCAGAGGCCTTTGGGTCATTCACTCTCACCAGTCACTGTCAAAGAAAAGGCAGATCAGCTCCACCAGAATGGCTGGGGTTGTGGGTGTGGGTCAGTGGCCAGCGGTGAAAATCGTATAGGTTGTAAAAGAGAAGGAAGCAATTCAAGCACCAGGAGATAGTTGTTCTAATTTTAGAACCAGCTGACCTAAGATAAACTTAAATTTCAAATCTCCTCTATGTGCAAAATGCTAGCAAGCATGGATGCTGCAGATTACAAGATGCGTAGCTTTTGAGCCTCTTGTTTCATGTTTATAGTGGGGTGATGCTACCCACATGAAAGAGTACCAGTGAGGACCGGAAGAAACTGTGTGTGGGCAAATACTTCTGACGCCTCAGTAAACACCTTGTTTTTGCTTTCTGTTTTAGGGGGCTGAAGCCATGGTTCTGGAAAGTGTTATGTTTGCCATTCTCGCAGAAAGGTCACTGGGGCCGAAACTCTATGGCATCTTCCCTCAAGGCCGACTGGAGCAGTTCATCCCGGTAAGATGTGGGTTAGACTCTCAGTTGACGTGAGCCACAGAGAAGGTGGGTTCCTTGTCTCATTTTGGCAAAAAACAGACATGCTGTGATACGAAATAGTAAATGTGACATGTTATTAACTGGATCAGAAATTTTTAAAAAAGCATTTTTTGAATATATACCAGAACCTCTTTTTCTCCTATAAAGACAGAGTCATCCAAATAAGAGTGTATGAGAGATTTACTATGCCACTGTTCTCTGAGTCTTCCTCTTTTCACTTTATTTTCCATCTCTGGGGCTTGCTTCATAGAACCTGATGCTGGAGGGCTGGCAGGGAGCTGGCCCAGCAGTGGAGCACTTACCTGGCATGCATAAGGCTCTGGGTTTGGTCCTCAGCACCTACCCACCACAAAAACAACCCCTGCACAAACAAAAACAATGCCAAAAATTAAAATTTTAAAAATGGGCGGGAGGTCCAGTACAACCCAGTGGTGAAACCCTTGCCTGGCACACATAAAGCCCTGGGGTCAGTTCCCAACACTGCCAAAAAATCCGAAACAAAAAAAAAGTGATTGCTGTAGCATCTGAGCCCCAACTACACCAGCTGCAGCTCTGGCCACAGCCCTTGTGGATCCATGGTCCTCCCTTCGCTTCTGCTTTCCTACTATTTTTATAGTTTCCCCTGCTCCCATCCCCCTGAGATCTTACTCAAACCCTGTTTCCAGGCAGTAGAGGATTCTTTTCCCCTTCCTTATTGGCCTGAGGCATTTTTAATATTACATTTTTAATTTTTAATATTTGAATGCTTGCCAAGGTGCTTTGTCTTTGGGTATATACATACAAATCTGAAACACAGCCCTTGTCTCAATTGTCAAATTGCAAAATACTACAGATAGTATCATAACATTTTTATAAAGGCCAATAAAAGCAAAGATTGCTTTTGTGGTGTTGGAAATTGAACCTAGGGCCTCTCACATGCCAGGCAAATATTCTACCGCTGAGCTACACCTTGAGCCCCTCAAAGCAAGTTTAAAAATTATGTTAAGAAGCATATACGGGGCTGGGGATATAGCTCAGTGGAATAAGCGCCTGCCTAGCAAGCGCAGGGTCCTGAGTTTGATCCCCAGTACCGCCAAAAAAAAAAAAAAAAAAGAAGCATATACGTAGCTGGGTATGGTGACACTCCCAGCACTAAGAAGGCTGAGGCAGGAGGATTGTGAATTTGAGAACATTTTAGGTTATAGAGAAAGCAAGACCCTGCTTCAAAAAGAGTAAAAAACAGGCATGTGTGCTGAAAGTTCTCTATAATCAGTTCTGTTTTAGTTCTTAAGATCTATCCCTTTTGATAGATTGCTTACTGCACAATGAAGAAGTTTTAAATTCTATTAAAAACTAAGTAGAAGGGCTGGGGATATAGCTCAGTGGCATAAGCACCTGCCTGGCAAGCACAAGGTCCTGAGTTCAATCCCTGGTACCATTAAAAAAAAAAAAAAAAAAAAAAAGTCAACTAAGTAGAATATATGAACTGCCAACATTCAATTGTTTTTGACCCTCAAAGTGGCAATTTTACCTGATTCCATCTAGTACCATACAGTATTTCTAAGTTTCCTCTTGACCAGTTGTCGTCTTTCAAAGAGCACGGGGGAGGGGGGTGACCTGCAGGAGTGGTTCTCTCCATTTCCCTCTCTCTGTGCTGGCAAAGGAGGTTGGCGTCTGGAGATTCGTTCATCTTTCACATGTTAGCTTTCATGTTTCCACATTGTCACACGAACTAGTCATGTGCTGCATAACATTTGTGTGAACAATGGGAACTGCATGTAGGACAGTGATCCTGTAGAGTTAAGATGGACCTATAAAATAATCTGCTGCCGGTGGCATCATGGCTGGCATAACTGCTGGGCAGTACTCACCCGTTGTAGTGGTGCTGGTGTAAATCCACTGTGCTGCCAGTTGTAAAAGTGTGGCACATACAGCTGTGTATAATACATAATACTTTTTTTTTTCTTTGGCGATACTGGGGATCGAACTTAGGACCTTGCGCTTGCCAAGCACTTGCATTGCTGGGTCACTGTGGGAACACGGAACTTAGGGTGTTGGTTCCTTTAAATGCCCTACAGAAACTAGCTTCTCATTCTGGGATGGTATGATGTCAGACTTGCCAGCTTACCTGATTAAATGTTCATTTTTAACGTTTTTTAAATTTCAGAGCAGACGATTAGACACTGAAGAATTAAGTTTGCCAGATATTTCTGCAGAAATAGCTGAGAAAATGGCCACATTTCATGGTATGAAAATGCCATTCAATAAGGAACCCAAGTGGCTTTTTGGAACAATGGAAAAGTAAGTGGTCAGTGGGAGCTGGCTGCAGGGGTGGGGAGGCCTCTCTTGGTTCACGGCATATAGGCAGTGGCCCTGGTCTTTGTCTCCTGAATAAGGCTTTCTTGTGTAAATGCATGAAGTTACCAGGTTTTGGACCAAGAAGGAAGCCTTGTTTGCAGAGATGCTGGTGGGGGTGGCTCAGAGTGCCGTGGTTCCTAGCTACTCCCTTGCCCTCCTGGGGACAGGAGCACTCCTGTCCTGTGATTGTGCAGGTAGGTGGCAGGTGTGTAACTGAGGGCCGAGAATGCACCTTGGTGAACTGAGCAGCGGTCCTTTGCCCTCCTTTGTTTAAATAGATACCTAGATCAAGTGCTGAAAATTAAATTTACTGAAGAACCCAGAGTGAAACAGCTCCAGAAGTTCCTCAGTTACGACCTGCCTTTGGAACTGGAAATGCTGAGGTGAGTGTTCGCTTCTGCTTCCTGACTAAGTGGACACATCTGTCCAGCGGTGTAAATACTCTTCGTCATTAAAGTTGCCAACACTGAGTAAGCTTACCCCAAGTCTGGCACCTCACGGCGGTTCCACAGGGTGACTTAATAGGTGAGCTTTGTCATTGTGTATGTTGTCACTTCACCTCTCAGTCCAAGAACACTACAGGGAGGAGGCAGGCTCACAGAGGAGTGTTTGGTGCGTGGAGCAGGACAGTTTGTGGGCCATTAGCACAGGCTGGGGAGTGAAAACGAATGAGAGATGCAGGCAAACCTAACCTTTGGATGACGGCCTCTTTGGTAGCCACTGTGTTCTCAGGGGATGGCTGCGACAGGCACTTTTGACCAGGACTCACACTTTGGGTTGCTTGGCTACTTCAGTGTCTGCTGTGCTGGGCAGTGTGATGACGGTGAGGAGAAGTGAGCAAAACATTTAGGACAGAAGACAGAGGTTGGGTTGTGACACGTGCTGTGAAGAGAACACGGCCAAAGCAGAACAACGAAGACAGGCCTGCTTTGCGTCTGTGAGGAGAGAAGGGCTGAGGAGGGGCCTACAAAATCGGTGCTCCGGGGAAGAACAGTGTGTACAAAAGCCCTGCTGCAGAAAGAACTTGACAGTGTAGAACAGCTCGTGTAGATTTCTGCTGTGAACCGCAGTGGAGCTGTTACTACATAATGACATGGTTTCAGATTTCACAGGAAAACTACTGCACACGACCCTGTGTTACACTGAAGCGCTCTACAGTGCTGGCCGTGCTGAGTGGGGCACTTGCGTGTGACTTGAAAGTGTGATAGCTGCAAGTAAAACCTTCCTTCTTTTTTCAGATTGTTACTTGAATCTACTTTGTCTCCAGTTGTATTTTGTCATAATGACTGTCAAGAAGGTAAGAATTGCCATGTGCTAAAGATGGGACTGAAGTGTGTGTGATAAACGCCAGGTGATTGTCAAGAATGTTAGATGCATTAGATTATGCTGCACACAGACAGCTGCTGTGTAACTTTTCAAAAGAATGCGATAAACTGGATGCCGTGGGGCCTGCTTGTAATCCCAGCTACTTGGGTGGCTGACACAAGAGGTTCACAAATTCAAGCCCACCCTGGACAATTTTATGAGATGCCAAAGGCTGAGGGGTACCTCAGTTGTCGAATGCTTGCCTTGAGCATGCACACGACGCTGGTGTCACAAATGAATTTTTTAAAAAGACTGAGACATCTACACATATTAATAGAATATCTCCAGGATATGTTAACAGAAAGAAATCAGTTTTAGAAAAAAACAGAGTATGAAATATTTACATGGGGAAAATCGGAGATATTCACTGAACCAGGGATGTAGGACAAAGGACTTAAACTTTGTAAGTCATATGTTACTAATTGTGTTTTAACTCCTTAGAGATGACTTCTTCAAGAAGAAACGGTGAAAGACCAAGGTCACCTCCCTAGTCACGCGGGGTAGCACAGGGGAGCTTTCCAACCTGCTTTTTCTAGTAATATTCGTCATTCTCCAGGAGCGATGTAGGGTTGCTCTGCTTTAGAATATTACAACATCATATGTTCCTTGTTGTCACACAGTGTCACCCGGTGTGATTTCCAGTGTGATAGTTTAATCAGGGCCCCACCTAATTACGCAGCTCCCGCTGAGGCCACCCACATCGCCTAGTCACGACAGCTGTGTTCCTCCTCAGGCCCTTCTCGGCTGGGCTCAGCAGTCTTGTTTCCGTGTGTGTGTGTGTGTGTGTGTGTGTGTGTGTGTGTGTGTGTGTGTATTGTCCATTTAACAAGTTTTGAGTTAGTACATGTTTTCCATACATACTGATCGCATTCATCATTGGGGATTTATAATATATCTTAATTCTTGCCCCCCATCTCCCTCACTTCCCTTCAAACCTTCATCCTCTCCACATTTACAAAAGCTTTGTTTCCATTTTTTTCCTTCCATTCTTTGCCTTTTTTAATTCCTGTTCCCTTCCTTCCCTTCCCCCTCCCCCGCTCCCCTTCCATGTGGACACTTTCCTCCTACTTCCCAGTATCTGTCCTCCTTGTTTTGTTTTTGAGATAATGTTTCATTGCGTTGCTCAGGCTGCTCCTGGGCCAAAGTATTCCTTTGACCTCAGCCTCCAAGTACCTGGGACTGTAGACATGTACCAATGTGCCTGACTCTTGATTTGTTACATTTTTTATTGAGACAGGGTCTTGCTCTTTTGCCCTGGCTGACTCGTAGACCTTTGAGCCCGAGTGATCTTTCTACCTGGCCAACTTGCTTTTAGTTTCAGAATAGTCCCTCATGAAGACTCGTCATCAGCCCTTGGTTTGAGCCCAAATTTCTTATACTAATTAGCCGACTCCTGCTGGATAACTCAAGTGGAGCAGGATCAGAAATTGCAGCTTTGGCTTTGGGTGTTAGCCGTGCCTTTACGGTAGTGACGGGGTGCTATAAAGTGTGGACGTCACCAGAGACAGATGAGAAAGAGGTCAGCTGGCTTAGTGATGGCGCAGTGTGGAACGGACGGAGATGGGAGTTGTGCATTCATTTTGTTTGTTGCTTTGAATATCTGTCATTCTCATTGCTGTTGGAAATGGGAAAAGTAATGCGACAAAGCCTGGGAAATTAACCTCCCACCAGAAACCCTGGGAGGAAGAGAGCCACACAGTTGGCAGAGACTCCCTCCCCAGTGCCCACCGGCCCACCGTATGGTGCTGAGATGCTGAGCGGCACAGTGTGGGTCTTAGGAGCATGGGCACCATAGTGCTGCTGCTGTAGCCTCCGTAGGAGGGAACACCAGGCGAAGCAGTGGAGGGGGAGCGCTGTTTTAGCTGAGCTTGGCACTGGCATCCAAAGCAAGGACACTATGACAGCTTCTTGCTGCTGTGCCTGGCTAGCCCTGCTAGTGGCCGGACCCCATGGCTGCTGAAGGGAGGTGGCAGATGAGCAGCGTGGGGGCCAGGGGAGCTGCACTGTGCCCTGTGGGAAGCATTTGGGAAGCATTCCTCAGACAGTGAGTGAGAGGTTGGGCGTTGTTCCACAGCAAATTGAGGCTCACAGAAGGGCCAGGGCCGTGGGGAGATGGGTCTGGAATCTGCCAGGGGCCAAGCCGTACAGCACGTCCCTGTTCTGTGCCCATGGTATCTGTGGAACTGAATGCCAGAGTCAGTCCAGGGCCCCAGCAGGGCCAGAGGGACTCTCAGTTTGCTCTCCGAGAACTTGAGCCTTCTGTTGTAAAGCATGTCTTGTCACCCTTTTTTTGCAGGTAATATCTTATTGCTGGAAGGTCGAGAGAATTCTGAAAAGCAAAAACTGATGCTAATTGACTTTGAGTACAGCAGTTACAATTACAGGTAATATGTCAAACTTGTCTTTCAGTACTGCTTTATTAGTTTGATACATTTATCAAACAAGCCCAGGGAAAAAAAAGTGAAAATAGTATGCTGAGTTGAAAGCATCCTCTGGGAGGAAAGGCCCCTACCAGGGAGGCAGTCACACAGGCCTCCTTCATTCCAAGCTGGCTGTGTAGTCGGGAGCCACAGGGCCGCTTACATCCAGTTTGGGTCTTTCTTGGGTTGCCAAAGTCCTTTTCTTCCCGAGTACTGACTACAAGAGATACATCGCACACAAGCAGCAGTTCTGGTGGCCTCTTTATAGCTTCAGACAACTGTGACTCTGATAATCTCCTAATTGTGTCTTCCTGTGACCAAAGTTACCACACCCCTGTGCACTCAGGATGCGCAGTGGGTCCAAGCTGCCCTTTTTCTTCCTGGTCAGGGAGCTGGCAGGCCCCACAGCATGCCTCATGCCTTGTACTGTCTTCTCTCTTTCAGAGGATTCGACATTGGGAATCACTTCTGTGAATGGATGTACGATTATACCTATGAAAAGTACCCTTTTTTCAGATCAAATAGTCAGAAGTATCCCACCAGGAAACAGCAGGTAGGAGATAAGTTTTTAATAGATTTGATAAGTAAGTTCTATACACAAATCAATTTTAGGCAGAATTACATAGGGTTTTGTTGTTTTTGCAGTCCTGGGGATGGAACCCAGGTCTTAGCGAGTCCTAGCCAACCACTCTGTCCCTGAGCTATGCCCTCAGTGTGCTCTTACACCTTATTTTGAGACAGGGTTTCACTAGGTTGCTCAGGCTGGCCTTAAACTTGGTGACCCCAGCCAGCATTCCTAAGCTAGCTTTTCATTTTCACAAATACTCCTTTTAAATTGTACTATGATGAGTTAACCCTTTTGCTAAGTTAAAAAAATTTTTTTCCTGTTAAATGTGGGTTCATACTTGGACTCGTGAGTCTAGTTCTTTTTTAATTCTTGTGCCAGAAACTCGACCTTCTTTGTAGTCCCTCCAGCTTTTCCCAAAAGCACAGCCACCACTCTGCCTTCCGGTTTATTTTGGGTCATTGACCTTCCTCTGTTCATTTCACATTGTGTGAAGAGAAGCAAACCTGGGCACCAATATTTAGTAGCTGGAGGGAAATGCCTTTGGCGTGAACAGTTCCCTTCCTGTCCTCTGTTCCTAGAGGCTGATGTCTGTGTGGACGCTCACTTCTCGTGCGAATTCTCTTGGCCACCGCTGAGGCTTTGGGCGGAGGTGTAGTGGGCAGTGTGAGAGGGTGCCGGGTGGGTGGCACCCTGAGCCCTGGGGAGGAGCGGCTCGGAAGCCTGGAGCTCCCTGTGGCACCACAGCGGCTGGGGCGTGTGGACCGCAGTTGCAGCAGTTCTCTCAGCCTGTGTCATAGGCAGGGCTCGGAGCCAGGTGCCTGGATGAGAAGTCTTCAGGGCTGGCTGTTGGCAGGTGGGCTTGCTGAGGGCTAGAATTTGTAACTCCTCCTTGTGGCCACATTTTAAAGTTGAGATGAACTTGAACACATTGAAAACAAGGAGCCAGAATTCCATGAGATGGAAGGGTGGAAAAGATGGGGCTGCCCAGCCTGGGGAAGAGCGCAGCTACAGTCCTCGGGCATTTGGGTTATTGCAGGAGGAGGGACAGAAACAATAAACCAGGAATGCTAAAATGGAGGTCGGAACTGTCAGAGTTGGAAGAGAAGAGTGTTGGTGAGAGCAGATCTCATTTCAATGAAAGCTAGAGCTTTATAATTTCCTGTACAGCAACATGTAAATTTTAGGAACTTCCCTTCTCATTTTAGTTTCTGAAAAGTTCTAAAGATGGGTGTGGGGCTTTATCAGATAACCTTTCTGCATCTGTTGAAGTAATCTCTTGTTTTTCTTTTGTCTGTTATGAAATAGTTTTAAATGTTTTAACTATTCTGGAGTTCTGAGATAAACTGTGAATGAACTGTATTATTTTGTAACACTCTGGTAGAACTGTAGGTTACTGTTTTCAATCCCAACCTAAGTGTAACTTTGCCAGTTTACCAACATAAGTGTGTAAGTAATGGTGGCATCTCAGGGTGGAAAGGCACTTTGCCTCGTGTAGTCCAGTGTCCGCTAAGGAAATGCCTGCTGCGAACACCAGCCCACTCTGGAGCCCTGCGACTGCATGTCTGTGGCAGCCCTGTGTGGAAAGGTGGCCAGTGTGGCAAAAAGTTTGATATCAGCCTGCCCTGCTTTAAGATCAGACAGTGAGAAATGTGTGGATTTGATTAGGAAAAAAATGATCTTACTCGAGGGACATTTTCCAGAAGTACTGGTACGCCACACCAGGCATGCCACACCAAGTCCAACAGGACTTCTACTGTGAACCAAGCCAGCCAGGACCCAGTGGTGATTACCGCAGGGAGCAGCCGAGGTTCAGCTCCGGCACATAGCAGCAGCACTCGCACAGGTTTCCCCGAGACTGAGGCGTCTTGTCGGTCACGATGTGCGTGCCTTGTGGCAGCTATTGTTAATGTGTGCTTTAAACCATCATAGAGCCTAACATGGTTACTTCTTTTTTAAGCTCCATTTTATTTCCAGTTACTTGGCTACATTCCAAAATGACTTTGGAAACCTCAGTAGTGAAGAAAAATCCACAATAAAAGAAGAAATGTTGCTTGAAGTCAACAGGTAACTATTTTCCTTTTTCAATTTATAAGGGTAGCATACTGCCTTATGAACTATTCTGACTTTTTCCTCAATAGCTCTCAAAGCAGGAGCCTAAAACATCCGATTTTTCAGAGTTCTAGGTCACAGTTTATTCACGCTTCTCTTTAGCAGGTTGTTCCTGTTGTTGGGGTTGCTTGTGACACAGTCTGAGTACCTTTGGGCCGCCTTTTCTGCTCCCTCATCACAAGTCATCTCTTCAAGGTCCTCAGAGCGTTACCCTCTTGATGTTCAGCCCTCTTGCCCAGGGGCAGCCTGCCACTCCTAGCCTCCCCTAGGCTCCGCTGGCACAGAGTCTCCCCTCCTCTTTCTTGAATGGGTGGAAATAGAAAGGTTCACTAGTAGGGAACCGCACAGAACAGGCAGCACTGAGGGACTAGGTGGACCGCAAGGGACCTCCAGGGCCTGGAGCAGAGCTTCATCCCAAGGGATTGTTTGCAGAGGAGCCTGGACTCCCAGCAACAGGGCCGGGGGCAGAGATGGTGATGGGGCTCACGTGCTCCTTTTGTGTGAGGTGAGGATGGGATTTGAGAAGCCCCCACTTGGGGAGTGGCCCACCTCCAACTTCCTGTGAAAGGCAGTGGGTTTGCAGGGGCTGCTACTTGGTTGCTGAGGCTGTGCACTCGCACTTGCAGCAAAGACTGATTTTTCCTCTCTCAGCATGGCCACTGCAGCTCCCCCTGTGTCCTGAGAACATCACTGTGTGTGGCTTGCCACTGTGCTCACACCTGCAAGTCCACTTACCCCTGGCCAGAGGTGGGAAGAGGCCAGGAGTGGCCTGCCCCCGATTTCAGTCCCACGCAGGTTGCTCCAGAGGCAACTTCTGAGTTACAGTGGCCTGCGTGAAGCCACTACACGTCTGTGGGCAACACTGTACAGCTCACCTGTGTTTCTGATTTTGTAATTACAGATTTGCCCTTGCTTCCCATTTCTTCTGGGGACTCTGGTCCATTGTACAGGCCAAGATTTCATCCATTGAATTCGGATACATGGTATGTTTTGGGGACAGTGCTCTTCTACTTTCAGGAAAAGAATACTACAACATATACCAGTGCTTGCCAGCAGCTGACCATTCCTTACAGAGTGCTACCTGTTCAAGTCCCTGGACATGGTAACCTGCTCACACTAGCACAGGTAGCTCTTCGAGCCCCTCTCACTGACCCTGCAGAGGTCGCCTCACTTTTAGGCCTCTCAGAGAAGTGCTGGGCAGGCCTTCAGTCTGGGTGAGGCAGGGAGAGATCTGGCTCTGACAAGTCCAGTGCTCGAGCTTAGCCCTTTCTGACTGGAGGGACATTAAGTGACTTCGTAGGTGCTGCGTCCCCGTGGTACAAAGGGCACTTTACCACTGTTGATACGCCGTACCCAAGTTGGGAGCTGATACTGGATATTTATTGACTCCTGGTTTTGTTTGGTTTTGGTTTTGGTTTACTCCTGTTTTTTACAAGCACATTTGTAACCAAACCAGGCTGTCATTTTATCAATGCTAAAAACAGTCCTTGACATAGACACATCTTTAAACCTTCATATAAACTGTCATGTTAGGGGAGGGCCTGGGCATAACACAAAGGTCTGTCATCCAGTGGGTTCCCTTTCTTTAAAACAGATAGTAAGAAATTACTAGTTCATTTTATCCATCCTCAGTCCTAGGATGATTTCTAGTTCTAGGCAGGTTTGCTAATGCAAAGACACCATTATGGAAAGAGATGAGGGAATTTGCATTAAAAAAAAATTCTGTTTGTGGCACTGGTGATGGGACCCAGGGCCTTTGTACTTAGGTATATCCCCAGCTCTGTCTGTCTATATTTTGAGAAACTCTTGCTAAGTCATTAAGTTGCCCAGACTGTGCTTGAACCTGAGTTTTTTCAGCCTTTGCTTCCTAGAGTGCTGGGATTATAGGCATGTACCACCATGCCCAGCTTGGAAGTTTAGATTTTTAAAGCGGATTTGATGTCATAGTCAGATAATACTGGAAGGGCTGGGGATATAGCTCAGTGGAATAAGCGCCTGCCTAGCAAGCGCAGGGTCCTGGGTTCGATCCCCAGTACTGCCAAAAAAAAAAAAAAAAAAAAAACTAAAAAATAAATAAATAAAACAGATAATACTGGAAGACAAAGCAAAGTTCAGAAAAAGGCATATTAGCAGAGGTAAGCATGTTTTCTAATAATAAAAATCGTAAGTGTGTATGTAGCTGTCCTGCCACAAAGGGCACAAAACAAAATCCAGTGAGGCAGAAACAAGAGGTGGGCAGATGCACAGTTCAAATAGAGGATTTTACCACAGTCAGGCAGTGACAGCGACGGACGACTGGAGCAACACTCAGTCAACTGAAACCCTTACTAGATTCTCAACAACTGCACACAACAGCGCATCAGAATTGGGGTTAACTAAAGTAGTGTTAAGAAACTTACAGCCTTATAAAGTCAATGTTTAAATTAGATAGACACCCCAGTACCACCAAAGAAAAATTCTCAGACTCATCGCATTACTAAGTTTCTACCTTAAGTATCCAAAAAGAGAACAAATTAAGGTAGATAGAATGAGCAAAACAAAAAGGGTAAGAACACAAATCATTGTAACGGAGAATGGACCAAAATCTAGAGAAAACTGATGAAACTCTAAAAGTTGGTCCTTTGAAAATATCAGTAAAAATTTATAAAGTTCAAGCTATATTGGACAAAGAAAAAGGAAGACACACATTAGCAATATTGAGTATCAAAGAGAAGAACTCCCTGTAGGTCCTATTGACATGTAATGGTAGATATTTAGGAACAATTTTATACATTTGGTAACACAAAAGAAAGTGCACATTCCTTGGGAAGACAGAGATGACCAAAACCAACACAGAAATAGCATATATTAGTTAAATAAACTGAATTCATAATAAAAAATTCTGCCAGGCGTAGTGGTGCACACCTGTAATCCTAGCACTTGGGAGGCTGAGGCAGGAGGATTGTTGCAAGTTCAAGACTAGCCTGGGCTACAAAGTGAGCTCAAGGCCAGCCTGAACTGCATAGCGAGACCCTGTCTCAAAAAGACAAAAAAAAAGAAGAAAGAAAAAAGATGGCATAATAAAAAATGCTTCCAATAGAATAAACTCAGGTTCAGATGGTTTCCTTGGTGATTACCATCAAAACACTTAAGAAAGAAACACTAAGCTGCGCAAACTGTAAGAGTAAAGGAGGGTGGAACATTGCCCTCATTGGTGAGATGACATTATCTTGATACCAAGAGTACACAAGAACATTTCAAGAAAATTACAGATCAGTGTCCTTCATGAGCATTACATAAAAATATACATATAAACGTTGGCCAGAATTAAAACACTCTCTTATACAAAAGGATACTACATCATAACTAAATTGCATTTATCCCTGGAAGACATGGTTAGTTGAAAAATCTAATGTGATTCTTCATATTAACAGAGTGAAGATGAACTGTATGATATTGTCACTGAATTTAGGAATTGACAGAATTCAACACCTAGTCATGATAAAACACCTCAGCAAACTAGGAATGGAGGGGAACTCAACCAGATGAAGGGCGTATGTGAGAAGCGCTCACTAACGCCGTAAGTGCTGGTGAAGAGGTGCATGCCCCTCCCACCCCCTCACCAGCAGGGCCTGGCACTTGCGCTCCTGCCGCCTCTCCGCACTGTTGGCGCTCCCAGCCAGCGCAAGGGGCAGATGCAGAAAGGAGAGGTAGGCATGCTGGGAAGGACGAGGGGAACTGACTGTATTCTGTGGATGACACATTAAAAGTCCAGCAGAACCAGCTATTTAATGAGCTTGTTTACCAAGGTCATAGGCCATAAGGGCCGAAAACAAAAATCAGTTATGCCAGCAACATGTGGAAAAATGTTCAGTATCTCTGGCCATTAATGAAGTGCAAATTAAAACAACCCTACAGCATCCTGCATACTTTCAGTCATCTGAAGATTGCTTGTAATACCTTGTCATTACAATACTATACAGATAGTTGTTACACCCTGTCTTAGGAAGTGACAAAACAGCCTACATGTTCAGAACAGAGACAACTTTTTTCCTAAGTATTTTCAATCCGTGGGCACAGAACCTGCAGACGCAGTCCGCACCGCCCATCCCCTGGGTCAGAGTCCCGTGGAGCCGAGCACACGTCTCCACACCACGGCCCCCCTTTATGTGCTCACAGCAGCTTTACTTCTAGTCCCCAGACAGAGCCAGTCCCAGTGCCAGTTGGTATGCTCTTACATAAATGGGGCGTCAGATCCATATCAGGGGAAACTGCTTGGCAGTAGGAAGGTTGGCCACCAGTGCACATGCAGCATGGGTGACTCAGACGTGCTGCACAGAGAGGTGTGCACTGTGTACTCACGTGTGGAGTACGCCCGAGCAGTCCGGCTGGTGACAGCAGGTCGGCAGCTGCCTGCCATGAGTAGGGGTGGAGGTTGATTGCCAAAGACTGGGAGCTCTGGGGGCTGCTGGGGACTTTCCTTGTCATAGTGGGTGCATCTGTGGAAACCTCAGTGTACCTTTAAAATGGGTTGTGTTCATGGGATAGAAACTGTGCCTGCAGGTTAATTTCTCAAAACGTGACAGTGCAACCCTCCTGGAATTTAGACTGCAGACTCCTAAAGCAGATTTGGGGCGAGTCCTTACTGTTGCCTACACTGGAAGGCGTGAGGGAAGACCTGGAGTACACAGCAGCCTGTCTTCTCCAGTGTCCTGTGTCACAGTGAGGCTGCCAGCGGTCCCCGGAGGTGCTCTGTGGCTCACCTTTTGCTCTGTACTTGCTCTTGTCATGGACCTTTGGTTTTAAGAGAGGAGCCATTGACGGTGGGTACGTGTGCTATGGCGTTCTGGGGGAATGAGCCCAGGAACAGTCACGGTGCCGGACACAGAGATGAGGCCTTCCTGAGTTGGCTGCTTGGCCAGTAGCTTTAAAGTAAAGCTGTAAGGGACACTGTCAGGAGCTTGGACAGACTGTAGCTCAAGAGCAGCCCCATAGCACAGTCTCCTCTGTGCTCAGGGGGTTCTTGCTATGCCCACAGTGCTGGGCTCGGCCTGTGGGCAGGGCCCAGGCCGCAGGAGCCCTTGGTAAGGCCTTCTCTTTATCTCCCAGGAATATGCCCAAGCCAGGTTTGATGCCTATTTCGAGCAGAAGAGGAAGCTTGGTGTGTGACTGGGAGGACCCCACCCCCTCCACCACTGGACTGCCCGGAGGCGGCCGAGCGGGGCCTGTGCGCTACAGCCACTGTACTCACGTGGGGAGGCCTTAACGTCTCACCGCACGGATGTGTATGATACTGAGGCCTGTATTAAAGTGGAGTAACATTTATTTCTTATCTTGTTTACAATCTCACTAGGACTCTGAAACAAGATTGGGAGGCAGAAATATAGTACAATAGTGCAATATCTCAGAACTTTTTTAATCTAGAGGAGGTGGTTTCTCTTTGGGGCATAAGACTGTCACACATGGCCAGCAGCAGGAGTGACCAGTGTTACGCAGGTACTTTGGTTAATGTTGATTTTTTAAAATTCTCTCATTAACACACCAGTGGGCACTGTGACCAGGCTTTTTGTGGGTGATGTGTTGCAGACAACCTGCGCTCCCAGGGAGCACGAGACATACTGTGAAATGACTGTTTGGGCTGAGCCCTGGCCATGGAGTCTGCAGTGGCACCTAGCCCATGGCCCCGGGAGCCTCCGGTCTGGATGGCTGTTGGGGAAGGAGGTTGCACACGTGCTGTCAGGAGCTCTGTCTGGATGGACAGACAGAAAGACAGATGAGTATGGCTTATATCTGGCATACACATGTTGGTGCACAGACAGACTTCACTGCAACTGGACATACCTGACTCAGTGTGCTTTGTAACTCCGGCTTTGGGCAGTGGGGGCCTCGCTGGCTTGCTTCCCCCCACGTTCCCAGGGTGGAGTAGGCCCTAGGGCAGCTCCTTCAGCCTTTCTTACTTCCCTCTGGCTGGCCTGGAGCTTGGGCTCCTAGGCTCCGGGTGGCTCCCCAGGGGCCCTCAGGGGCCTCCTCCTGCCCTGGCCTTGGCTTTGCTAGTGGCCAGCATCCCCAGGCTCACCTCATTCCCTTCCTCATGTTGCTGATGTCATTCTGTGGGAGTCGGCAGCCCTTACGTGGGGTGTGCAGACTCTTGACACTATAGCTGTGAAATCCGTGTATATTAAACATCCAATGGGACAAGTTCTTAGCCTTTTTTTTACTTTGAAGTCTTTGAATTTTTTTGTGTGCATATATTTCTGCTACTACAGAGATTGTACTGTACAAATAAAAAATTAAACCTCAACCTCAAGCTGTCACCCTGGATGTGTCCTAACCCTCAGGGCGGCCTGTGCCCAGGTGCATGTGGGCTGCTCAGCATCTGGCTGCTCGTCGTCCTCCCTCATGATGGTTTACTCTCCCAGCCACCACACACTGGTTTCCCTCTGGCCTCCCTGGCCCCATATGTCAACAGGCCTCGGGGTCTGCCCTAGGCCTCGGGGTCTGCCCTGGGCCCGGGTCTGCCCTGGGCCCCTTCCCTCCAAGTCCCGCGAGACTTGCCCAGCACACTCATCCTGGGACTCTGACACCCTCAACTTAACCTGAGGGTGGTGCTGCTTCCCCAGATGCAAGAACCCCTGGGGGATGTGGAGGGAACTATACCTGGCTGTTGGGGGCGGGGAGCAGGAGGGAGACTAGTATTCACCTGTTGAGACACTTGGAGTTTTACACAGGACAGTAAGTGCAGTCTCTGCCCCACCCATCCTCTGCCTGCCACCTTGGCTTCAGCCCACTCTCCTGACGCCTAGCTGGCTTGTATACCATGTCTTGGCTGAGATGCTTTTGGGTTACCTCTCCAAATGATGGGGTATTTCAGCTGTCCTTGTCAGCTCTGAAGTTTCCCCATACCCCCAGGCATGGTGGTGGAAAACCTGTAATCCCAGCACCCTGAGCATCTGACGCAAGAGGATCACAAGTTTAAGCCCAGCCTGGAGAACTTTGTGACTTAGCAAGATCCTATCTCAAAAAAGGCTGGGGATGTAGCTCAGTGTGAAGACCTTGGTTTCAGCCCTTCGTATAGCATGGAAAAGCAAAAAAAAAAAAACATGGGGAAATCGCTCCACACATTTCTGAGCCCTTCCAGTTAAGACTGGGTCAGCCCTTGGCCTCCTGGTGACCCCCACCCACCCTGGCCTACCACTTTCATGTTCTTCAGGCAGCCGAGCTTTTCCTGGAATTCTGATTGGCTTGCTCAGTTGTCTGCTGGGTGAGCAGGAACTGCATCCAGCCTGGTCTAATTGCTGGCCACCATGGTCCTCATTGCAGATGATCCCCAAGGGCACTGGCCCATGGCTCTTTGTACGCGCTTTCCACAGCAACAGAATCTGGGCAGCCTAGCTGCCTAGGTTTTCAAAGTCAGGCCAAGACTGACTGACATCTACCTGGGATCACCCACAATGGGGTCTGCGCATCTGTCTCCCCAAATCGAGTGTAGGGCCATCCACAGCCTCCTGAGGCCTGTGCTGACCTGTCCTCTGCTAGCCAGACCCTATTACCCATGTCTCTGACCCGAGTCCACCAGGCACAGAAACTGCTCGGAGTGCCTCATATCCCCATCTGGCTTTCATGGGTACTCAGCAGAGCAGTCCCTGACTCAAAGGACAAGTCTCTCCCAGTGGCTGTCCAGAGCCACAGCCAGGAGCCGGGTCACCCTGGCTTCCTATGCCCAGGGCAGCTCTGGCCTCAAAATAGCCTTTGCTTCTGGGGCCTCTGGCTGAAAGAACCACTTTGTGGATTGTTGGCTGGAAAAATTAAGGCCTCTGAAAAGCACTGGCTCCTCTTCCCGGCCCATGGTGGGACTCAGGCCAGAGGGAAAAGGAAGGTCTCCGGGCAAGACGTCACCCAGATGAAGAGGCCATGGTCTCAGTGTGGGAAGGAAGGCAGAGCCTGGAGTCACTTCAGCCTCTGCTATGAGCTTCAGGACCCTGAGCAAGTCCTTGGCTGTTCTTGATGGCTCCTGCCCTTCCCTGGAGGGCTGGCTGCAGGTGGGTAACCCCTTGTTCCCACATGGAGCATTAGACCTGGCCAGGGTGTCGCACAGCTCCTTGCTAGCACGGGGTACATGACAAACACCACCTTCTGCCACAGTATGCTGTGTGTCCTCCTAGCCAGTGTTCATACCTGCAAGGGTGGAAAGCTTACTCCCCAGCATGGCTGGAAGGCAGTGGTTCACAGTGAGCTAGAACATGCTGGAAACACCCTCTTCAGCCCTAGTACTGTGGACTCCTTCCACCCCAAGTCTGGGGCACTGCAGGTGTGCTGGGAGTCTGCAGCTTGACCTCTTGAGGCCCAGACCCTGGACTAGTGCTCCTCACCCCCACCCCACTTCAGCTAGAAGGCAGGGCCAAAGTAGGACCTAACGGAGCCCAGAATCCAGGGCCCTGCCTTCTGGCTTCAGCCCAACCCCAGGTGTCTCGGAAAGGACCAGGCTGCTGTTGCAGGCCTGCCTGCTCTTTATTGCTTTCCTGTCTTAGGGAGGGAAGGACGCGCTGGGGGTGCTAGTCATCCTTGGCAGCAAAGGTGAAGGGGCTCAGCTTGTAGCCAGTGCCTGAGTAGAACTTGTTCTGGAACTCCACCCTGGGGGTGAGAAGAGGAGGCTGGTGAGGGGGCCCACGCAGCCCTTCCTCCCGGGCCAGCGGGGGCCACTCACCAGTGCAGCCGCAGTGCGTGCAGGAAGGCAGAGAGCCCTTCCATCACCAGCAGGATAGCCACGGTCAGCAGAGCAAAGGCGGCGAAGGCGGAGACCAGCCCCACGGCCTGCATGCCCACCTTGCGGTCTCCACTCAGGCCCACGCGCATCACCATGGCCCACAGGACCTCTGACAGCTCTGTGGGAAGAGGGCCAAGGGGTCACGGGTGAGGAGGCGGCTGCCTGCCCCCCTCCCCAGAGCTGATGCTTTCCCTGACTGTGGGGCCAGTTCAGTTTCAGAGGGGACACTGTGGCCTAGAGAGACACTCAGGCACCCCAGCCAGCCACTGTGTTAGGAAGCTGGAATGGAACCCAGGGCACCCCGCTGTCCGTGCTACTCTGCAGGGCACTCACGGGCATGGGCCAGGCTCAGGGCCCAGAGGCGCAGGTAGGAAGCCGTGTTGGAGATGCAGCCGAGGCAGAACTCGATGGTGTGGATGGCCTGGTGCATGAAGACCTCGGAGGGAATGAGCTGCCAGGCAGCCAGGCAAATGGCAGTGAGGAGCATGGAGGGGCCAGCTGGGCTGGCAGCCACCACAGCCCCCTCAAGAAGGCATCACACCCACCTCAGCTTCCTTTTCGTGTCCAGAGCACCCTGCCTTCTCCTCATCAGGACCCCAGCCGCTCTCAGAGGCATCAGGGGAGTCCGTAAGTTTGGCCTTGTCCTTGTCCCGGGTCAGAGGGTGGGAACAAGCTGTGTGAGTGGCCCCCAGCCCCCTGCTCACGGCCACCCAAGCCTGCAGGACGTGAGGGTCGGGGACACCCACATCAGCCTGCTTCCCACGCAGCTCTCCGCCCTCAGGCTCTACCTGTCCCACCGCAGGCCTTTTCTGGAGGTGGCGCTGCCGGCGCAGCAGGTACAGAGGTGTGCCCAACAGCAGGACAGGCACCGAGGCCAAGGCCAGGACCACCAGTACATACTGCACCACTTCCTGCGGGCAAGAAGGTGCATCAGGCCACAAATGCTCACAGCAGGCGCTCGCGAGCTCAGGCCCTTCTCCCCCAGGTGTCACTAAGGGATGTCGCTCCACAAGGACTCCTGAGAGGGGCCTCCGGCCACCAGTAACTACTGTGCATCATCCCCGTGGAACTTTATGCCGTTGCCTGTGACCCTTCCTACAGGGCCTCAGGCACACAGCCCCATTTCCTGGATGAGAACCAGCCCAGGGACACGAGGCCCCCACGAGGTGATGCGCGCCGCCTCCCGGCCAGCCCACCTGCATGTGGTAGAGTGACTTGTTGGTGGGGCTGCGGGAGAAGAGGAACATGTTGATGAAGTGGATGAGGATGCTGGGGGCAGAGGCAGAGCCAGCAGCCGTGACGCACAGCCACTTGTAGACAATCAGGAAGACGAGGTAGCCAAAGAGGCCCAGCAGAAAGATGAGCTCGGGCAATGTCTCCAACAGCAGCCGGTGGCCCTGGCCAAAGTGCCTGGGGGCAGTAAGTGGGTCACAGTGCTGTCTGGGTCTGCCTGGCCACTACCCCCGCCTCCCCCAGCAGCTGTCCTCACACATGGTTGAAGATTCCCAAGACCACCCCAAAGGCCATGTGGATGACACCCAGGATGACAGACATCTTCATCTTGAAGGAATTGAGGAAGCTCAGGTGATTGGTGGCCAGGCTCCAGATCTGGAATGATGGGAGAGGGTGCCATGCTCAGGGGGTTGGGGGAGCCCTGCAGCCCAAGCCCATTATCAATCACAGCACCTTCTGTGACCACTGCTAAGGGGTAATGGAAGGGAGTGAGTGGTTGAAAGGTCAGAGTGGCCAGGTAGCCTGGGCTCAAGCCCATTCTTCCCAGCCAAGTGACCTCCCTATGTGGCCTGGGCCTCAGGTTTCTCATCTGAACCATGGACATCCGTGGGGTCATTACATGAACCAAACATAAAAGCACTCCACAGAGGGCTCAGCACAGACTGAGTGCTACAAGTGCAGGCCTCTCCGCCCCCTCAGGTGACAGGGACAGGCCCAGCAGGACAGGCTGTGTCCTGTGCATAACGCAGAGCACAGCACACAGTAGGCGCTGGGGATGGCTGCTGAGGGAGGCACGAGCAGATGGGGTGCAGGAGCCTCCACCATGGCCCTCCCCTCTGCCTACACCCCACAAGCACTGGAGTGGCAGAACTTACCGGGTCAATGCCGAAGGGGTAGGGTCCTAGGAAGACGCCAGAGACATTGGGGTCCAGGGTAAGCAGTGGGTGCTGGGCCAGGTATGCATCACTGTGACAACAGCGGGTGGTCGTCAGGAAGCACAGGTCCAGGGGTGGTGGGGTGGGTTGGCGGACCAGGGGCCCTGGACCTCACCTCCAGCCAGACTGGTTGGCCATGGCAGCCACGCTCCACCCAGAGGGGAAGATGGTGGTGGCTCGGCTGAAGCACTCATTGTAGATGAAGCCAGTGTACACAGAGAACAGGCCCATGAGCAGGAGCAGATAGCGGCCCCCGAAGAAGGTCTGCCAGATCTGGAGCGGGCGGTATGGTGAGGGGCGGCCCATTGCTGCCACCCCATCTCCGCCAGGCCCCAGGCAGCCCGCACCTCATTCTGCGCGGCCTTCACAGCCGGCCGGTTCTCTGCAAGCACCATGGCCAGGGCGAAGAGGAACATGAGGAGCCCGTGGCCCACGTCACCGAACATCACCGCGAAGAGGAAGGGGAAGGTAATGATGGTGTAGGACGCTGCAGGCAGAGGGGCACGCGGTCGGCCGGAGGCTACAGGGAAACCCGCATGTGCTCCCTTGGTCCAAGGCGCCTCTCAGGACCCCAACTCAAGCTTCTGGACCCCAGGGACTGCCACGAGGGCATTTTCAAGGCAGGGACACCACTTGCTGGCATTCCAGGGCTCTGCAGCCTTGGGCTTGCCACTGCTCTCTCTGAGCCTGTTTCCCCATCCAAAAATACGGTTAGCAACAGTGCTGCTTCATAGGGTTATTATAACTGAGTGTTCATGGGCAGGAGCAGGCCACCGGTTCTCAATGTAAAGTTAGCAGTTGAAACCCTTTTTCTTTTTCCTGGTACCAAGAACTGAACCCAGAGCCTTCATACTGAGCTACATCCCCAGGCTTTTTTTAAAAAAATTTTTTCAACCTTTGAGATAGGGTCTTACTAAATCACTCAATTGCCCAGTCTGGGGTCAAATTTCTCCTGCCTCAGCCTCCCAGTGCTGGGCTTACAGGTGTGCCCCACCACAACCAGCTTATTTATCTTTGAGAGGGATCTTGCTATTTGCCCAAGTTGGTCTCAAACTCCTGCAGGCTATCCTCCTGCCTCAGCCTCTTGAGTACCTGGGTCTACAGGTGAGTAGCATGTCTGACCACTAACATTAATTCTGCAAAGCATTAAGTGGAACTATAGAAAGGACTGAGAGCTCCAAGATGTTCTTGGTGGGCACACGGCCAATTCCAGAAGGCTGAGCTGAGGTCTGCTTCCCCAAAGTAAAATGGAACAACCCCTCATGGGGGTTAGGATTCCTGTTGAAAGTGGCTGGATCTGGAAATTGGTCGTATGTGTGAAGGCAGGAACCAGAATGCCTCAAACAGTCAAGCTACCCGAGTCTTGAGAAAAACATCCTACCTGGATAATTTCAGTCATTAGTCTCTGGGCAACACTGCCTCTCTTGATACTAATTTTGCAAGGGTATAAATGAATACCCCTACTATTGCCCTCTCGCCCTCCAAGGTTACTCTCCCTGACCCCAGCTTTGCTCTCATTTTTAGTTTCCTCGTACCCACCGCTGGTCCTCCCGGGGTACACCGGGAAACCAACGAGTTCCCTATAGATTCGATACACATGCCCTACGTGGGCTGACTTGTGCCCCCGAAAGGGTACATTTGTGTCCCGACCTCCAGCCCCTGTGACCTTACTATGAGACAGTGTCCTTACAGGGGTCAGGATTAAGATGTGGCCACTGGATGGGGTCTACCCCGATATAGCTGATGCCCCTACAGGAGAGGGGCAGTTCGGACATAGGCACATGAAGGGAGAACAGCGTCACCTACAAGCACAGGAGAAAGCCCAAGCCCAAGTCCTCCTGACAGCAGGAAATGACCCAGCCCACAGCCTGGCCTTGGAGTTCCAGCCTCCAGAACCGTGAGGCTGCATCTGGGGATCAGACACCGACTGCGGTGTCCCAAGCCACACCTCGTCCACTGCAAGGACCTGGACAATGCCGCTGTTCCTAACTCACTGGCATCTCCCAATGAGGAGGAACCTGGGACAGGTGACACCAGGTGGCCCCTGGCCTCACATCCTGCCTACTACCTCGGGAACTTGGGCATCCTGACTTGCACACCGAGTGGGACCAAGGCCCCTCTCCAGAGAAGCCTCGTTATAGCCACGGCTGTGATGTGAGCCAGGCCCCCCATATACACAGTGGGACCCTTGGGTCTCTCCATTCACCTAGTGGCATGAGCCACACTGCAGCCAGCTGCTATAGAACAGTGGTCAGAGGGAACAGCAACGCATCAGGGTGACTTTGAACTCTTGATCCTCCTGCTTCAGCCTCCCAAGGGGCTGGGACTACAGCTGCGTGCCAGCCTCCTTGCCCTGCCCAATTCACCCCCCCAGCCCATCCCTGACTGGTTTCTCCTGAAGGCATCTCTGTTAATAGACCACTCACACTGGAACACCCATGTTAGAGTGAACCTAAAACAGAATGAACTCAGTCTCAAACGTGGTGTATCATCATCCAACCTCCCCAACATATCTTTGGGTCTATACTATGGTTTCCACCTGACAGATGAGGAAAACAGGCTTAGAACAACTAAGAAACTCATCAAAGCAAGAGAGCTGGACTCAGACCCGAGTCCCCGCTTGCTGAGGCCCGCCCACGGCATAAACCCAAGCTGGCTCCCCAGGAATCCAACAAGGGGAACTCGCTGGGGACAAACACGGAGCCCCTGCGATGGCGAGGGGCCTGTGCTGCTCAAAGGTGTGGGATGGCCCAGAGTGGAGACCGTTCCACCCCAGCCCAGGCCCAGGTCCCCAGGGTGGCCCAGAAGTGCGTGTGCAAGCTCTCACCAGGGTTGACCTCCTGGTAGCGGCCCACACCATAGGCGTCCACAATGCCCTGGAAGCTGGCAGTGAAGCGGTTGGTGCGGATGAGAGTCGGGGGCATGTCCTGGCAGGGGATGCGGTGAGCCACGGCACTCACTCCCGCCTCACTCTGGGACCCGGCAGAGACAGAGACTGAGGCTGGGGGCCTTCAGGAGCCCTGGGACCCCAGCCAGGGCCAGCTGAGATGCAGAGTGGTGCGGGGCTCACTCTGTGACACCGGGTAGGCGCGGGAGTGAGCCAGGCTGCCCCTTCCTCTCTGAGAAGCAGGATGATCAGCCCCACCCTGCCAGGTCAGGGGACTCAAGGGCACCAAATGCATCACCTAGACTAGAAACTGCTTCAGAAACAGAAGGATGTACGCCTCAGCAGTGTGTACCACAGAGCCCCAGGCCAGGGTCTCCATACCACATCTGGAGGCCAGAGGTGAAGGAGCTTCCTGACTAACTGCAGAGGCTTTGGGAAGGCAGAGGAGGGTGGGCTGAGGGCTCAGGGCCATCTGGGTGGACTCCGTGGAAGAGGTGGCTGGGAGAAGGGGAGCCCCGGCCCCATCCGAGGAAAGGCAAGATGCTGGGGACATGAGGTGTAATGCAGCCAGGAGGTACCTGGATGGCAGGAGGGCGGGTGGGCAGGAGGAAGGGAGGGAGGGGGTGAGGTCTGGCCATGCTCACCGAGCTCTCATGCAGCACCTGCTGCAGGGTGGGCAGGTCAAGCACGGCACACCAGGCCTCAGCAATGAGGCACTTGTGTGTGGAGCTCACGCTGCACTGGTTGAGGGCCAGGTACACAGCCTTCATCTTCCGGATCTGCATTTGTCCTGCAGGCAGCAGCTGCTGCACCCGACCCAGCACCTGGCTCAAGAACCGTTCTGTCTCCCCCAAGACCTATGGCAGATGTGAGCGGTGAGAAGGGGCCAGGCAGGCAGGGGAGGGGGTGGGGCGGCTGGGTGGGAGCCCACCTCCTGCAGCTCCTGGCTCTGCTGCTGCAGCTGCTGCAGGGCCCCCTGCCGGGCCTCTTCCTGCTCCAGGAATGGGAAGACGTGGCAATGGAAGCTGGCGGGGACAAGGGCACATGTGAGGTCAGTCTGAGGGGGCTCCCCAGGAGAAGCTGGGACAGGAGTGGCTGCTAGTGACAGGCAGCAGCCTGGGGCACATGAGGCCAGCAAACTTCCGGAGCTAGGCAGGCCTGCTGGCGTGCATGGTATCTCACCATGCTGTGATCTTGCGGATCTTCTGTCCAATCTGCTCGCCCCAGTAGGAGATGAGGAAGGTCATCCACCTTGTAGGCTCACCCTGCCAGAGCCAGGCTCAGTTTACCCTGGAGCACTGGCTCTGCCCAGGATGCCCCCGCCCACCCTGGCCCCCAATGGCTCACTGTCCCAGGGTCCTCCAGCTGCTGTTCCATCTCATGGAAGCTGGCAATGAGGAAGCCACGACAGGCCCTCCAGAGCAGGCGCTCCAGGGCGGCAGCCTTGTGGGGCTCCACAGCACCTGCCACGAAGCTGCAGGCCGGGGCTGGGGAGAGGCTCAGACCCCCAGCCCATGCCTCCCTCAGCCATTAACCTGGTCACCCCCATCAAGGACAAGGCCAGAGATAGATACCCCTAGGGGCGAGGCCTCAGGAAGCAGGCAGTCTGTGGGTGAGGGAAAGCGCTGGGCAAGGTGCAGCCCCATCCACCGGGCAGGGCAGGAAAGAACAAGAGATGCACACTCACTTGACCTTCAGGTCCCGGTGTGGCCCCCCAGAGGGTGGCAGCAGGGGACTTCTCTCTGAGGAGGGACCATCCGTGTGGGCAACTGCCAGCTGGGAGCCGAGAGACAGACACCATGAGCCCCGAATGGGGGCAGTGGGGCTGGCAACCCCCTCAGGTGTACCCATACCGAGGGGCCGTGGCTCTGGCCCAGCACGGCCTCATGGAGCTGCAGCTGGTGTAGCTGGGCCCGCAGCTCCTGCTGGTTGCCCCGAACGTCACGCAGCTCCTGAGCCAAGCGATCTGTCTCCTCCTGGATGCGCAGCAGGTCACGAGGTGGGGGGGCAGGCAGCCTCCCCTCAGGCAGGGGCAGCACCAGGCCAGCCCGCCGCACCTCCTCCTGCAGGAAGGCTGGGTGCACAGGATGGGGTCAGGGGGCCCGGAGGGCCACTTCAGCTAATGTCCTCTGTTAAGCAAGGGCTGGCTCATGCCTGGAGGACCCTAAAAGCTGCACCCAACTCCACCTCACCTGCTAGTGAATTCATGGAGTCAGGGAGTCCCAGGAAATCCCAGGCTAACCTCTATCCCAGAAGTCTTCCTTGAATCTCAAGTCCAGGTTGCTCTGCCCCCGAGCCCTCAGCCACTGCCAGCCCAGGCCCTGAGACTTTCTGAAGTCTCCCGAAAGGCCGGCCCTGGCATCCCAAAACCTGTGATGAGGGCTGAACTGCCTGGCCCGTTAGTGCTGTAAGTCAGCCTCACAAACCACAAAGCAAATCTTGCCCTGTCTTCCTGTCCTGGCTGGCTGGGAGGTTCCTCTCTGCTGGGAGAGGTGGTCAGGGTGGGAGGCAGGGCTGAGTCTCTCCTGCCTGGATCCGAGAAGGAGCTGGTCCTTGGGGAATGCAACTCTAGACCATGGCCGCCACCTGTCCCGGTCCATCACAGAGCAGAAAGTGGCCCCGCCTCTGCTCTGCTTGGGGCTCCCGGCGTGCAGCGGATGAAGTTCTGGGCCCCGCCTGCACCTCCCTTCTCTGCCTTCCACCTGGGTCACCTGGGCTCTGCCTTTCAGAGCGAGCTTGAAATGATGGCTCCTCCAGGAAGCCTGCCAGGTCAACTCACTGAAAGTCTTCTCCAGCTCCTCACAGCGCCGGACATCCACCACAAAACGTCTCTGGAAGGCGCTCACCGATGCATTGAGCTGTGGTGACCACATGGAGAAGTTAGTGTCCCAAGGAGGTTCCCACGCTGGGGCCCAGGCCTGGGTGTCCTTGGGCCTTAGCTGCCTCTTCCAAAAAGGTGCTGAGGACTCTGTGGGCCTTGAGAGGCCACATACCCGGAGAGCAAGGGCAGAAGCCAAGGAGGCCTCCTAAGAGCTGAGCGCCTACGACAGGGCCACTGGGACGCGTGGAGCCACCAGCCGTCCTGGGGGAGGTGGGTCCCCACCAAGCCCGGATCACTGTCACCCCTCAGTGGTGATGCCAAGGATGAGGCCCTCCCAGTTGTCCCAACCAGACTCACATCTCTGAACTCCACGAGGCCCAGCTCACCCAGCTGGCTCACACAGGTGTAGGCGGCTGCTGTGGGCAGGAAGAGCTGCACCAGGGCCACCTCCTCGCCACGAAACATGGAGCCCATGGCCCTGCAGGGTGGGTGGGGGGTGTCAGGGCAAGCCACAGACAGGTCCAAGCTAGCAAGAAAAACGCACACCTCCGCTAGCATAATCCCAGAAGGTGCTGCTACCAACCCCATTAGACAGGTGGGGAAACTGAGGCCCAGGAAGGAGGTGATGGGACACTGAGATCACCAGGAAGCAAGCAGTGTGACTGGGCATGGGGCTGGCCCGGCTGGCCCTGCAGCCCTCCGCCTGCAACCCAGCATCTCCCTCTCTCAACTATGCTTCCCCACCCCGCCCTGACCCCTGTCCAGAGACACTGGCTCTGCTCACCTCTCTGCTGCTGCTGACCCTCCTCTGGGTTCTGGTCTCACCCTAGACTCTGCTTATGTATCTCTGGGCCCTCAGGCACCAGCCACCTCTAGTCTTGCTTCGTGTACAGGAGCTAGCAGGCAGTGACAACTGACACCTGGCTAGGCTGGGGCTTGCCCTCAGGCAGCTACAGCCTCCTGCCTCCCTGTGGGAAGGAAGATGGGGGCACCTCCTCTGGGCCCCCAGAGCCACTGGGCTGCAGCTGGTGACCCTGGTGGCAGTTGGAGTGGGGGCTGGGGACAGCCTCCCAGGTGTCGAAATCAAGGAAAGTGAAACTGAAGCAGGCGGGAAAGGACTTGCTCAAATGCAAGGGGGGGAGAGGCTGGCTTCCACCGGGTGCCCCAGCTTGGAAGCCAAGATGTCCTGCAGGTCCCCTGCTTGCTCTTCAGCCACTACTCTTCAGTCCCAGGACCCCTCGTGAGACTAAGTTGTCTGAACTCCCAAGTCAAGGTAGAGAGGCTGGAGCAGGGAACCTCACACCAGTGAGCCCGGCCTGCCGCTGTCTGTGCTAGCCCAGCTGGTCACTTCCTCCCCTAGGCCTGGTTTAGTTAACTCTGATGAGGAAACCACAGCTCCATCCCCAGCCTGGAAAAGGAGAGAATCCGGGGCAGGCCGGGACTGCAAAAGAGTAGGCCCCAGGCAGGGACACGGCAAAAGGGGCCGGTTCCATCGCCCAAGGGAACAGCTGTGGCCATGGAGCAGAGGGCCAGGGATCAGGGCTTGGGGACCCACCCAGATTGGGACTGGCTGTGTGACATGGGGCAAGCCCCTTGTCCTTGCTGGGCCTCCACCTCCTCTTTGAGTGAGTCCCCGGTATTTGTGCGGCCCCACTACCTCACACCAGCCTCCTATAGGTCGGCCAACTGGGGCTGGAAGAGGGGCGGTTTAAGGTGGCACGGGCAGTAGGGGGGCCAGCAGCGGGGCAAGCCTGGCATGAGCCTGGCACAGAGCTGCAACGGGGACAGCTCCAACACACAGGTCCCCGGCCAGGCTAGAGGTCAGACTCCAGCACTCCTCACCCCGTGCCCCTTCCTCCAAGCCCCACCAAGCCTCTCCTCCGCGCCCCACTGGCGGGCTCTGGAACCACCCCGCTCCTGTCTAGCCTAGCCACTTCCTATTTGGGCCTCAGTGTCCTTATCTGTAGAATGGGCCCCTCCCTCCCGGCAAGATGCAGCAGGGCAAGCTCTGAGCGAAGGGCCGGAAGAGCTGGACTCAGAAGTTGTCAGGGGTTAAAACCCCACCTTCCTTGTGGCCTCTGTCACCCCCAGCACCGCGGACATCGGCGGGATAACCACCTGAGTTCCTTCCTCTGCCCCAGCTGGGTGGGGCGCCAGGACCCCCTTCCCGGAGCGAAGGAAGTGGGTGGCAGGTAGAGCAGGGACTTCGCGGACCGCGCTGAACACTCACTCCGGAGGGCCAAGCCGTTCTGCTCTCAAATCTCAACCGGATCAGTCAGACACTGCACCCCCGCCTGCGGCCCGCGCTGCTCACTCCAGGCGGGGTGGGCGGGGACAGAACCGGAAACGCCCCGCCCAAGCTCCGCCCCCAGCCTTAGCCTAGGCAGAGCCGGAATCCTGGGAGGCTCGGAGAGCTGGGCCACCCTTGCAGGTTGTTTCTTTCCCCTCACTGGGTTTTCTTAACTTTGACTAGGAAATCGGCGACGCGGCCAGCAGACTGAGCGGAGAAACGGACCAGCGGCGGCCAGGAGACAGGGGAGGCTCCCAGCTCTGCCTGGCTGCAGCCTAGGGGATGGGACCCCTTCACCCACCACCTAGAGCTCGCTGGCCCCGTGGCGGGGGACCCCAACACACTCGGGCTGCTGGCCCTGGAGTCCAGACCCGTCCCTCTCCCTGCACGGTCTTCCGCCGCTGGGACTTCCCCTTTCCACCGCGGGCGCACACCTTCCTGCTTTGACCACCTAGGGCAGGGGCTGAGCTCCACCCAGTGCTCTGTGTCCTTGTGCGGTGAGGCGGGGCTGCTTCTTTCTAGGCCTATTTCTTCAACGGCAGCGGGACCCAGCAGGGGCTGGGAAATTCTCCCCGAGCACAGTGGGTTAGCCGCCCAGCTACCTGCACTGGGGGTGTCCGGGTAACCTCGATTCTAACCAGCTTCAATAAGGCTCATCAGGTCTCACTGCCTAGAAACCGAGACTCATAACTTCATGACTGTCCACCTGCGCGCACTTTGATCACCAAAAGTTCGAGGCCAGCCTAGGATACATTGTGAGTTCAAGACCAGCCTGAAAATTGAGACCCTGTCTTAAAAAGACCAGAAACACTAGTCTCAGCTACACTCTTAATGCAGAAATGCCTTAGGTATTATCAGCAAGAGCTAGATTACCAGCTGGGTACAGTCTGTGCCATGTTTAATGCATATATCCTGTCTGTCTAGGGACAATAAGGCACACCGCCAAGGATCTAAGTTTTGTCTGGGAAAAGGTAACCGGAGATGTTTGAGGTTTCTAAGCCTGCCTCTCTGGAAAGAGTTCCTGTCTGCAGCAGCCAAGACTAGCAGTGGGCGGGCTTTGTTCTTCCTTCAGCCACCGAAGTTACATCTCACCCTCGTGCCCCGTTCCACAGGCTGTGTGGTCCCCAGGGACAGGCTGGGTTTCTCTGCGGCAGGCCTTTGCCCACCTTGCATGTCTGATCTGCAACTCTGCCTGAGTGCAGGGGGCACTTGTGGCAGCTCCCGCTGGTCCACAGAACACCCTCCTGCTTCTTTTCCAGATGCATCTGGGAGGATGTTCTGTAGATGGCATTTTTGGAAAGGACGGGGAAGGGACTTGAGGTACCCCAGACCCGAATTAGGCATTATATACCATGTGACCTGCGGATGTCACTTTGCCTCTCTAAGCCCGTTTTCTCATGCTGAGAATGACAAGACTGCCCGTAGGCTCAAGGTGCTGTCAGTGGCCATTACATCAGTGCAGAGAGCTAGTGGGAACCACAGTGCTGTGCTGAGACTGCAAACTGGGAAGTCCCAACACTGAGCTGTGGCCTGGTTCAGGGAATTTGAGAGGAAGGGGATGTGGCTGGAGGCAAGGCCAGCTCAGGGGCAGGAGGCTCTCTGTCATCCCCTCGTGACAATCACCCAAGGAGCCTTCCTCCTCAGCCCAAGGATGCCTTGGGCTTTCTGAGTTTCCTGATATACTTCAGCCTGAGGCCTTGAGAAGCTACAGCTTGTAGTGGTCTTAGTCCTGGGGCCTCAGGAGAAAGCAGGCCCAGGCCCTACCCCCCCCACCCACACACAGGAGACTGTGAGAACAGCAGGCTTCAGGTGACCTCCAGCATCACTATACCTTGGGGAAGATGCATTGTGTCACAGGGTTGCTGTGCGCAACCACAAGCAGGGCCTGATGGGCCCATGGAGTCACACAAGAGGGCTGGACTGACCAGCAGGGGATCTGTGGACAGCTGGAACCCAATGAGAGAACAGGCCAGTGGACCACACCCTGGTCCAGCTGGAAGAATCCACAGGCCTTAGGGAGGTGGAAAGGTCCACCGTAGACCCTTGGATGTAAGACAGGACATGACAGAGAGGGTCAGAGCTTTTATTGGGCAGCAGAGGCTGCGGGCACCGAGCAGAGGTGGGGCACATCACCGGTAGAGGTAGTCAGCCTGGATGTTGGCGGCAATCTCAGCCTCCCACTTGTCCCCGTTGTTCAGCAGCTTCTCCTTGTTGTACAGAAGCTCCTCGTGCGTCTCAGTGGAGAACTCAAAGTTGGGGCCCTGCAGGTTGGCGCACAGGTGCAGCCTGGTCAGGTTCCTCCCAGGAGCCCGTCTCTGCCCTCCCCCATCCCCCATCCCCCAGCCCACTCACCTCCACAATGGCATCCACAGGGCAGGCCTCCTGGCAGAAGCCACAGTAGATGCACTTGGTCATGTCAATGTCATAGCGGGTGGTCCGGCGGCTGCCATCAGCCCTAGGCTCGGCCTCAATGGTGATGGCCTGGGTGAGGGAGGGGCAACTGGTCACTGCCATACTGCCAGCTATGTCCTGGCCCTGAATCAACCCCTCAAAGTTCACTGCTATCCCTGGTGTCTACACGGGTGCTCCATCTCTTCAGACACCGTCCAGAACCTCTGGGGGCTACCCTCACACCTGCCACCTCACCCGCTGTCACTGGCCGCAGCTGACACTCTTTCTGCTCCCATGTTAACTGTCTAACCTCCTGCCCTAGAATACCATTCCCACAGGAGAAAGCTGTTACCTGCTTTATTCACCGCACACCCATAGCCCTGGGAGTAGGGGATCCCTCATGTGTACTAAGTGGCCACTGACTGTCTAAGCTTAACAAGACTGTAACTCAGGTCTAGTTATACCCATTTGGTGGATGAGAAAACTGAGGCTCAGAGAGGCTGGAGGGCTTCCTGATGCCACACAGCCACTGAGGCACAGAGCCCAGACTTGAAGACAGCCTTAACTCTCAGTTCCCAGGGTCAGCTTTGTGACAAATGGGGGAAAGACGAGGTGGCCTGCCACCTCCCACAGCTTGGAGGACCTTCCAGGACATTTAACTCTCTCCCTTTTCAGGAGTGTCACACTCATTACTCACTGTGGGACCTTTGCCTGGCAGCCTCACCTTTTTGTACCGACAGAAATGGAGACATGATCGCTACCTGCTGGCATTGTTATCAAGATTAAATGTGATAAGGAATAAGCTTGGCGCAGAGCCTCACCTGACCCTCACCTCCTGGAAACCATGACTACCCCCACAGCTGCCATAGGGGTGCTCCTATGTGCTCCCAGACACCGGTTGGAGGAGAAATGTCAAGGCCACAGCCTGCACCCTGGAGGACCTGGGAGAGGCCCAGGAGATGAGCTATGACTGCCTCGAGCCACGCAAACAGGAATGGGGCTGCTATGCAGACCATGAGTAAGGACTGTGTCTGCCAGGGCTCCTGCTGGGCACGCCAGGGCCTGGACAAGGGCCACAGCTGCATCTGTTCCTGCACCCGGGGCCTGACTCCAGGTGGTCTGTGCAAGATCCACCAACACAAACAGTCCCTGCCACAATGCCAACTGTCCTGGCAGGGTTCCGAGGACCAGCCACTGGAGATGGGGGGGCGGGGAGGGGCGGTTCACCCTCGGTAGATGAGTCCTCAGCTCCAGCCTGGCACGGGGTCCTGGAACTGCTGCCACATCCAGGGAAGAGGACACCTTGGGTGCTACCCCACGGCTCCTGGACCCAAGCTTCATATCCTTGGCTGATCCCCAGGACAGGCCCCTCTGCTGACTCGCTGACTCACAATACTTGGGCAAGGAAGCCTCACTAGTTCCACTCACAGGGTGGGGGGAGGGGGCTCAAGGCAGGAAAGGTCATTTCTTCAAGCAATTTCAAACAGAGGGGTCAAGTTGTGGCCTGGGACTTCCTGGGCTCCCTTGCACAGGGCCAGGGCAGCGTGGAAGCCAGGTGGGCTGGGGCTCACCTGGGCAGGGCAGACAGCCTCGCAAAGCTTGCAGGCAATGCAGCGCTCCTCCCCAGACGGGTAACGGCGCAGAGCATGCTCCCCTCGGAAGCGTGGGCTTAGCGGACCCTTCTCAAACGGGTAGTTGATGGTAGCGGGCTCCCGGAACAGGTAGCTCAGGGTCATGCCCAGGCCTGTGAGCAGCACAGTCATGGTGGGTGGTCTGCTCTGTGAACCCTGCTCCAAGCCTGCCCACTTCCACCAGGACCCACCTCGGAAGAGCTCAGTCCAAAACAGGGTCCGAGCTGCCCGGTCAGTCACGGACCTCATGTCCATCTCTGGTTCCTGCATATTCACATACTCTGCAGGGCAGCCGTGGGAAGAGGTTAAGGAACCCAGCTCAGGAGACGAGGCCTGGCCCTCGTACCTAAGTGCAACTGCTGGGTTCACTCCCCCGGCACCAGCCAGGGCCCTGGGTGGTGGCCTCTGGCCCTAAGCCGGCCTGCTTGCTTCTTGTCCCAGGTGGTTCCCTAAGCTGAGGACCCACAAACAAGGGTTGAGTCAAAGAGTAAGGGGTTTGGTGAAGAGGCACAGGTTCTCTCCCCATCACGCTCAGAGATGTGCTGAGACTGCACCTCCTCACCCCCTGCAAGGAGCTTCTGCCCCATGAATCACATTCAGTCTCCATCATCATGCTCATTTTGAAAGTAGAAACTGAGGCTCAGAGAGGAGCCCCTGGCAAAGTCAGAACTGGGACCCAAGTCTCCTCCCTGGCCTCCAGCAAGACCACACTCAGGAAAGCCTAGGCTGGAGGCCACCCAGGTACTCACTGTAGGTTGCTACTGGGGCACTGCTGTGGAGGCTCCGGCCACTAGCATGTCCTGCAAGGAGAGGGGCGATGCTTCTGCAGGTGGGATCTCATCAAGAGACTGGGATCCCCCACCCTAGGACAGGCCCCCTTTGTCCTACCTGTGCGTACAGCCTGGGCCAGGGCCCGCAGCAGTGTGGGCGTGGTCAGGCATTGCATCTGGGGACAGAAGGAGGAAAGCGAGCGGTCTAGGACTGACCACCCCAGGAACTCTGGCACTGTGGGAGCTCTGAGATTCACCCAGAGCCCTCTGTCTCACCTCCTGCGGGGCTCACCCTGTTTCTGGACCCTCCAGTTCCCGGACCCTCCAGTTCCCAAGCACAGCACTTCCCAGCCCTCCAAATCAGCCCAGCTCAGCTGGCCTAAGATTCTAGGAGTTCCTCTGGACCTCACGTTCCTTCTCTCTCACCTCTTAAAGAGCTTATTAAACCTAGTCTTTCTTTCCAGAGCTCCTGCCTCTCATCCCTCCCCTGCCCCTCTCATCCACCACATTCTACCTAAAAAACACAACAAACCACCACTGGCGTACACTGAAAGGTAATTAGTGTCTGTGGGTAAGTCACACACATTGTCATCTTGTCCTGTTAAGTAGTTGGCCAAAGTCACACAATAGGATCGGGCCCGGGTGGAACCCTTAAAGATTTAAATAGTGCCTAGAATCAAATTCCCCGCCTCACTGCAAGGCCCTCCTGGAACTGTCTGGCAGCGTGCTCAGTGACCTTGGGCAGGTGAGGTCACCTGGCCTCAGGCTTCTCTTTGGTAGGATGGGGGGTTGTCATGACACTTGGGGGTTCCTACACTCCAAGGGCAAGGGCCTAGCCCAGGGCCTGGCACTTCACTAGAGCCCAAAAGGGCCCCTCCTGTGACCTGTAGTGGGCCCCCTCTTGACCACTGACTCAAGTTCCCCGCACACACTCACTGTCACCGCCTTCTCCGCCCTCTCCCTTGACCTCTGACCCCATGGACCCAAGAGACGTCCGGCCAGGCTGCGCATGCGTCCGGAGGGGGAGCCCGCTACACGTTGAAGGGCGCAGAGGCAGCGGGTCCTAAACCCGCCGAGGGGGGAGCCTGAACGCAGAGTCTGCGGGATTAACAAGGACACCATACTTGCCCTCGACGTCGCGCTGCACAGGTATGCCCTTCACGACCGAGCCTTAACACCCACCTTGAGGAGCTATAGCTCCCTCCCTAGCCGAGCGTCCTGGACAGCCGAGAGGCGGAGCCTAACTCTGCGACACTACTATTGGGTTGGCTGGCTTCGCCTTTCCGGGGCGCTCCTTCATGGTGTGGTCTGATTGGCTGGTGTTCCCATTTGGAGGCGGTGGAATCTAGATGTATGTTTCCGCTGATTTGCTGAGAGAGAGCAAGCGCTTGAAGCTTTGGAGGGCGCCACCATATTAGTTCAGAGAGGCCAATTCGCGAGGACCTCCGAACCGCTCGAGGCGGGACTTCCGGGGCGTGGTTTAGCAAGTGGCTCCGGAGTGTAGCAGGTGGGGTTTCTGGGCGGGCTCTGTGGGGTCAGCATCTGGACAGCGAAGAGACTCCGGCCATAGCATCTCTCCGCGCAAACACAGCCCATGTGCCTTCACCTACCCTCGCGTGGGAGAATCATTGTTATCACGTTATGGATGAAATAAGGCAGGGACGTGTCGAGCCGGCCAGTCGTGCGGTGCGACCCGCTGGTCTGCGCCTAGATCTGTAAAGCTCGAGAGCACCAGCTCTCCAGCCCAGCTGTTTCCTCGCATGTTTGTGGTAGAAGAACCTACGAGGGCTGCGGGCTCTGAGGCTCCCCTGAGTCAGTCTGCGTGTGTGTGTTGGGGGGGCGGTCAGGAAAGGCTTCCTGGAGGAGGCAGTATCTTAGGTGACGGTGAGTAGGACTTGCGCAGGCCAGGAAGAATAAAGAGGGCGTGTGCCCTGTGTGTAGAGGTCCTCCGGACAAGAACAGGGTGAGTGCGCGGCTGGTGCGTGGCCCTAGAGAGAGAACCTCTTAAGGACTGTTGTGGCTGCGGGAACCATGGGTCACAGGGAGCCACCGACGGGTCTCAGGCAGAGGACCAGGATGGTTGAGCTTGTTTTGGGGAGATCGTGTGCACCAGGGAGAAGGGAGGTGATGGGTGGTGGTGTGTACCAGGCCTGGCCTGGCATCGTGATGCGAGTATGGACCGAAGCATTCCGGGGTGCTACACAATCACTGAGATTTTCTCCAAGATAGAACTTGGCTGCCAAGCAGGGAGCCTGGGATCCTGGCCTTGGGTGGCTGAGACCATGACAGCCCCAAGCATAGGCGGAATGGGGCGGAGGAGCAGCCCCGCGTGAGAGTGAGGTGTGTGGGGGTCTGCAGAGGCCTGCACAGGGCCCCGCCTGCGGGGAGAGAGGAGGGAGGCAGCCCCACCACACTCCAGGGTGAACAGAGGGACACCTGGAGCTCAGCATCTGCACTTCCCTGATTTAATCTTCATGGAGGTGTGAGTCATTCATCACCTTGTGTACAGCTGGGAAAACTGAGGCTTAGAGAAGACAGGGAGGGCACAGTCACAGATCCCAAGGTGTGACAGATGCCAGGGCTCCTCTGCCGCACCTTTTCTCCTAGGACATGGGTGGCTGGTGAGGGAGGAAGGGGACAGGTCACTGTCACTGCACACCTGTCCCGTGTTCCCAGTCAGCCTAGTTAGCTGTGGCTGGAAACCCAAAGAGGGAACCCCAAGAAGGAGGAAGGCGGGCATTGCTGTGGGCTGAGGGGGCTGCTCTGTGGCCTGGCAAGCGTCCTTGTGCCCTCGACCACAGGCCACATCTGCAGCAGCTGGGGGGAGGCACCTAGCATTCACAGGCCTAAAGCAGGGCGCAGCTGTAGCTGCGTTTCTCCATGGCCGTCAGCAGCACTCTCAGGTTTCTTGGTGAGTAGGGCGGATAGCGAAGCTGGTTGATCTTCTCCATCCCGGGTCTGCGCAGCAGGCAGGCTCGGTGGTGCGAGAAGGTGTCAAAGGAGAACTTGCCGTGGTAACTGCCCATCCCACTGGCGCCTGCACAGTAACAGAAAACATGTGGTCAGGGCTTCAGTGGCCAGCCAGGGGGTGTCAGGCAGACCTGGGCTCTGACAGGAGGGCTGCATCACCCCAGCGAGCCACAGTTTCCCTGTCTGTCCAGTGAGCTACTTACGAAGCGTTGTGTGTAAAGGGCCAAGCCCCAAGGCAGGCTTTAGAGCTCAGTAAGCTCTAGGAACACTGGATGGTGTCAGTGGTATGTCTTCTGGAGCCAGACTAGCCAGGGTGGGTGGTGGCTCTGCCATGAATAGCTGTCAAGCACCTGCCTCTGTCTCGTCTTATGGGACAGCAACTATGTGTTCTGACCATGGACACAGTAAGCACCTTGTTGTTATGAGCTCTCAGTGTCAGAGGGAGGCAGACAAGGACCCAGCCAGTCATCCAGAGGACACAGCCTGGGTGAAGCTGGGCAGTCCAGGAGGACGTCCAGGTTTGTGGGCAGACAGACCCTCACTCCTCCCTGGAGCAGAGGAGGTGAGATGAGGGGCCAGGACTGGAGAGGGCAGGTAGGCGGGTCCAGCAGGGGCTGAGGCCCACGGAATCAGGAAGGAGGTCCAGAGCCAGGGGTGTAGTCAGCCCCCCTGCTAGGCCTGCGCTGCCACAGTTTTAGCTCTCAGCCTGCTGTGCGCAGCTGTGGCACTGGCCACCCTCCAGGGAGAGTCCAGCCCCCACCAGGTGCAGCTGGCCAGGCATGGACAGAGAGGGAGACCTGGAGTCACCCATTGTACTTCTGTTCCTTCACTGAGGAAGTGGCCTCAGGGAGGGGAAGTGGCTGTCCCAAGTCACAGCCTAGTAGGGGCTTTCTGGGACCAGCTGTGGGGTTCCTGACTCAGAGGTGTCAGAAACTTTGCAGTGTGTTGGGAGGGGCCATCTCCACACTCCGGGCCTCTGTGCCCCTGGTTGGACTGTGGATGCGAGCAGCGTGGAGTGAAAAGCACCCAGCAGCTGTGTGTGTGTGGACAGACAGACAGATACCAAGATATGCTACTGGGAGAAAGGTGAGCAGTGACAGAGTGGACAGGGTGGTGACAGTTGTGTTTTTAAAGAAAAATAACATTTCGGTCCACCTGCATGGGTAAGTGTAGACAGGTTGGTCTGGAGGGCTCTGTGCCAGACTGGGAGGGGAGTGAAGGTAGGGGCTGGAGTGGGGTCGGGTGAGACATGTCATTACAGAGGAGCCTCCTTGCTGGCCCCCCTGCATTCGCAGCAGGAATGTAGTCAGGGAGCACTTGGTGCCATCACAGAAGGGCGCGGGAGAGCACCACCTACCCACTCCTCCAAAAGGCAGGCTGGCCAGGGTCATGTGCATGAAGCCATCGTTCCCACAGAATCCCCCGCTGCTAGTCCGGGCCAGCACCTGTTTGACCACCTAGGAGAGAGCAGAAAGTGTGAAGACTGAACTCGCTGCCACCATCGGGTTTCAGCGAGGGTCTGGGGCCACTGCATCAGCTTGGGGTGGAGCAGCCCTGTGCAGAGCCCCTAACCTGGAACCTGTTTCCCAAGTGTGTGGCCCCAGGGGAGGCAAAAGACCTAGCATTGCCTGGGAACGCGAAGAGTGCAGTGGCAGCAGGGAGGTGCCTGGTAGTCAGGGAGGCAGGCGTCCCAGGGGAGGGACCTGATGTGCCTGAGGCACTGGGAGGAGGGCACCCTGGGAGGCAGAGGGGCTGTAGCTAGCATGGGGACACTAAGGCTACAAAGTGGTCAGATTTCTACTTAGAAACTTGAACCTGGCACCTGCTTGACTTAATGAAGGAACTTCCTCTTCAGTCTGGGTTTATTTGAAGAATGAGCAGAAAAAAAGATGGATAGACACTAGTCACACTGCATGGCAGTTTCATTCTGTTTAGTTCCAGTAAGTGTGACCTTCAGATGACAGCTGTGTCAGAGCTCATCTGATGGGTGGTAGGGTGGACCCCACCACCAGCAGGCTCAGATGTCTCTCACTTTGAGACCAGCATTAATGCAAGCCCAGAGGACAGGCACAACGCAGCACGTCTTCCGAGCAGTGAGGGCAGGTGGCTTCAGTGTCCTGGGACCAGTGCCAGGTGGCTAGGACAGTTTGAGGACCAGGCGACCCCACTGCCAAAAACCTTACGTGGGGTTCTCTGAGGGTCACAGGATCCTGGTAATTAGGGCTCCTTGGTAGAATGACAGGGTCTAGAGTTGGGACAGGGAATGTTCAGGATGAGCCTGGGGCTTCTCACAGAGCCATAAAGGAAGTGTTGGCAGAGCAAAGGCTGCACCTGTCACAGAGACACAGCTCTCGAGGGTCCCGTGAATCGCATACATGCATGAATCCATTGTGAACTAAACGTAAATGATTCAAGGGGCAAATCTGTCTTTGAGTGTTCCCAATAATACATGCAGACAATATAATGTAGCAGATATTCCCCCTTCCACGGATAGTGCATAAGCAGGCCACCTCCGGTAAGGGCGGGCCAGACCAGGAGACTTGCCCCAAAGAGAAGAAGGGGTGCAGTGGGGCCTGAGTATAGGGTCGTCGGAGGCCTGGCCAGCACTCCAGGCTGAGCTCAGTGCAGCATCAGGTCTGGCAGCAAAGAGAAGACATTCATGAAGAAACTGGTAGGATCCCAAGAAAGTTATAGTAGTTACCTGTGATAGACCCAGGTCCACGCCTTCTGTGGGGAGTGGGGTGTGGGGTGTATGGGGAGTGTACAGTCTTAGTAGCTTTTCTTTTTTTTTTTTTTTTTTTTTTTTTTTCTTAGTAGCTTTTCTGTAAATCTAAAGTTGGTGCCCAATAAGAAGTGGTTTTTTTTTTCTTAAATTTAACTTGTCATATATAAAGTTTTTCTGTACAATCAATGTGCATTGTAAGAGTTTTTATATTAATCAAGTTTGTCTAAAATGTTAACCTGGTGCCCAGCACGTGTGGCATTACTGCCTACGTGAAAAGGGGAGACAGTGGATTCACAGGAACTGGTGGCCATTTGGGTTCTGAAGGGGCCAAATACCTACCCTTTCAAACCAAATGTGCCTGAAAAGAATGTTTCCAGAGCATGTCATTTAGACTTTGCATAGTATCTGTTCAGTTAGAAAAATTCAGATGTGTTATGTATTTATGCTAACTCCCTGTGATGAATGCAATCATTACTACAAACATGTACTAAGAGAAATAAAAATTTAAAAACAATATAAACCATTGTTTGGACAGGGAGAGAATCTTATGAGGGCTGGGTGAGAGCAGCTGTGGACTGTTGTGCTTCTTGGAGTGGCCTAGGCTGGGGACGCCTCCACCCTGTGGCACTGGGGCCCCCGGGCATGGGGCTGAAGGCCTATTCTGGGGTTCACATGTTCTAGTCACTCCTGTACCCTTTGCTGCAGAGCCAGGCTCTGAGGGGCCACACTGACCACCAGGCTGAGACCCAGGGGATAGTACACGGGTGAAGGGCGCTGGGCCCCAGAGATCTTGGGGAGCTGTGCGCTGAAGGCTCAGCAGAGTGTGGTACGTGTAGGGTGTGTGGAGATCTCAGCTGTTCTTGGGAGGGCGGAGAGGGCCAGATCCCTTCATCCCTGAAGTCCTACGACTGTCCCATCTGCTGCCCCCACTCCCATGGCCCACTACTGGCACTTGATCCCAGCCTGCGGGGCCCCACCTGGCTGTTGTTAGAGAAGGCGTACAGGGCCAGCGGCTTCTCCCGACGGTTGATGAAGTCAATGGCCTCGTCCAGACTCCTCACAGTCATCAGGGGCAGGATGGGCCCAAAGATCTCCTCCTGCATCACTGGCTCTGTCTCCTGCACGTCCACCAGCACTGTGGGTGCTGCGGGCACAAGGGCGGCTCAGCCTTCTGCACGCTCGGGACACTCCCTGCAGGCTAGAGAGCCCCAGGGTTTGACCTCCCAGGACACCAGGCCTCAAAGGATCTGAAGATCTGGGGACCTAGTTCTGCTCTCAAGGGACAGCATATGGGATGGAGGACCTTTAAATCATGTGCTAGGCCCCAGAACTGGAGTCCAAGCTCAGCATATCCAGAGCAATGGGACCAGAGTTTAGAATGGAGTCACAGGCTCAGGACCACAGTGATCTGGAGCATTTGTGCTCTGGAATCATGGCACTGGGCCTGTGGACTCAAGTTAGCCGCTAGGAGCATGGACAGGTCTTAGCCAGGTGGGCTGTGGTGAGAGAGAGGGGGGCTCACCGATGTAGAGATTGTGCTCATCACTCTGACCACCGACGGCCACGCGACCACAGCGCAGCAGTCCCTGGAGCCGCTTGAAATGTTTCTGGCTGATGATGCGGCCCAGGTTGGGGGAGTTCTGGGGGTCCTCGCCATAGAAACGAGTGATGGCATTCTGCAGGGCAGGCACCAGTCGCTCCCGAGTCTCTGGGCTGCACAGGACGTAATCAGGAGCCACGCAGGTCTGGCCAGTGTTGAAGTAGCGGAACCAAGCCAGGCGGTTGGCCACAGTCTGGGGGTCACAGTTGTCGTCCACATAGCAGGGGTTCTTGCCCCCCAGCTCCAGGGTGACGGGTGTCAGGTGCTTGGCAGCAGCGGCCATGACAATCTTGCCTACATGAGGGCTCCCTGGGGGTATAGAAAGAACACAGAATGGCCCCTCAGTCACCCTGAGCAGGCAGATGACCTTGTCCTGGGGAACCCGCTCCTCCCTTGAGAGGTGGCTGAAGCAGCTGGGGCCAGCCCTCACCTGGCTGTCCTTGCCATCCTGCCACTTTGCAGGCAGGGAATCTGCTCATTGCACCTCCCAGACTTGCTCCCAAAACAGCACAGGGGCTCCAGCAACATGGTTTTCTCCGGGCACCCTGTGCTCTCACCGTTAGTTCTCACCAAGACTGCCTGCATCACTTGATTCATTCCTCCCTGGACAGAACTGTGACTTAGGCATCACCCTGCTTTCACAGATAAAGAAACTGAGGCCTGGAGAACTCAAGGCGTGGATTCATGGATCTGGCCTGGAAGCCAGCCCACAGCAGTCACCTGGCCTGTGCACCCTGGTGCTGGGAGCCTGGCTTAGCACCCACGAGACCTGTGAGGTGTAGTGGTCGGGGGTGCACTGGGACCCTCCCCACCTCTATTCTCCATCTGCACAGACTGCAGGAACTGTGGCTTCCCCAGGGAGGGCCTGCCCTGTTTGCTCCATAGCAGCTTTCCTGTCACATGGGGCTTTTCCTGTACTGGGTGCTGGCTCTAGAGAGCGGAGCAAGGCTGGCATCCTCCTTACTCTGACACAGCATGCCGGGTTGGAGGTGTGCTGTGGGCATGGGCAGACCCGGAAGCACTGCCTCCTACCTCCTCATCTCCAGAAACTGCATTCTGGTCCTGAAGCCAGGTGTATCTGGGTCGGGTGTGCATGCGCTAGGACCGTGGCAGATGACTACTGGGCTTGGGTACAGGGGTGATCTGACCATCGAGGTGACCCTGAACCAGGCACTTTGGCCTTTCCTCACCCTCAGGCCCAGTGCCTCAGCCAACAGGGAACTGTGGGGATAAGCAAGGTCACCAATACAGCCCTCTGGGGCAGTGGGTCAGCAGGAGCTCAGACGGGCAGGTGCTCGATTCCTGAGATAGTGGTTGGGAGCGGTTGGCTATGGCCCCAATACCCTTCCTGAGGGTCCAGGTCTGCTTCCAACCAGGGCACCGCCAACCTGGCTCCTCCTTGGCTATCTGGCTGTCTGCCTGTCTGCCAAGGGCAGGGATGAGATCCCCAGTGGCCTCACCTGTGAAGAAGATGTAGTCAAACCTGTGTTCCAACAGCCGTGCCGTCTCCTTGGCCCCACCCAGTGCCACAGCAAAGCAGCTCTGCAAGGCAGACAGGCCAGGCCTCCCTCAGGGACCCCTGCTTTAGAGCCCAGGGGTCAGCTGAACTTGCCTGGCCACCTTTGCTCTCCTGGCTGGTGTGACCAGGCTCACTGAGGCTCTAGGGCCCTGGGTGCGTGAGGTGGGGTGGGGGCTGGAGAGCAGGGCCAGCCCCAGTCAGTCACAGGACCCCCAAGGACAGGCTGCCTTGGCCACCCCTCAGAGGAGAGCTGAGGCTGAGGGACAGTGACTTGGCCAACTCCAGGCACCACAGAAGAAGTACCCCGGGACCTCCCACACCACACGGGGGCTGACAGGCCATAGGCCCAGCCTAGTCTTCCTCCGTTGGCCCACAGACCCACTCACCTGGTCCAGGTAGCGGGGTAGCACCTCGGCCAGGATCTTCTCAATGCTCTTGCTGATCTCTGACGGCTTCAGCACCACACAGTTCCCTGCAGACAGCACAGTGAGACACTGCTCAGAGAGGCAGCCCATCTCCATGCCCTGTGGGGCAAGCTGCAGCCTCACCCACTTTCAGACAGCGAATTCAGCCTGGAGGTGAGGTGGGACCTGAGGTAACACAGCCCTGGTAGCTGGGCCACACAGGAACACTCAGAACCAGCTCTGCTGTGTCCTCCCTGGCTCTGTGTGGCTCAGGACGGGGGAGGTAGAGGATCCCCTCTCACCTGCTGCGATGGCCCCCACCAGGGGCACCAGGGTCAGGTTCAGGGGATAGTTCCAGGGGGCAATGATGAGCACCAGGCCGAAGGGCTCCTTCCGGATGAAGGCTGAGTCTAGCTGTGTGGCCTGGGCCAGGAGCCAGGGTGAACAGTGAGTGGGGTCCGCCCCGAGGGAGCAAACAGTCCCGAAGTCCCCTGCCAGCCCTGTCCCCTGAGCCACTCACCAGGTTCTTGGTCACCTTTTGGTCCTTCATCCAGGCCCGAAGGTTCCTGAGGGCCAAGTCCACCTCGCCCTGGCTAATGGCGATCTCAGACACCTCTGACTCAAAGGCCGACTACGGGAAGGAGACGCAGGCCAGCAAGTGGCTGGAGCATGGCCGCTCAGCAGCCTCCCCAGCAGGGGCCAGCCCCTGCTCACGAGCGCTCAGTGAGGGCCTCAGTGCCGGTGCCTTTCCTTTATCAGGAGCTAGTGACCCAGACAGATGGAGGACCCTGCCCTGTGGGGCTGGCCTAGGGGACGGTCACCATGTGTGAGAACACTGATGGGTGCGTTGCTGTGACAAGTGGCTATGGAAAGACTAGAGCCTGAGCGTGTGCGGGGGGCGGTACAAAGTGCTCGTGTCCGTGTGCCTCTGCTCCGTCTTGTGCAAGGCAGGCAGTGCGTGGAGAAAGGCGGCAAGAGAGCCTTGGAGGCTGAGCGGAGATCCCAGCAGGTACCAAGGCCTGGAGGCTGGCGAGGGCCAGCTCTGTCCCTGCTCAGCAAGGAGCGCGGTGGTTGAGGGGATGGGGCTGAGCCCTGCCACCCAGAGCAGGGACAGGATCCAACTTGGCTTCCACAGGACTGACTGTGTGGCTGCCGAGGCCTGCTGTGCATTGACTCACCTGCAGGGGACGTGGCATACAGCCACCCCAGGGTAAATATTGTCACTTCCCACAGCCCAGGGACGGGGGACGACTGTCTGCTTTCCAGGGCAGGAGCAAGGAGACAGAAATCTGTAGGTGTTTTGATCTCTACCAGCTGGTATGCCCTGTTCCCAGCACAGGAGACACTGTCCTTAGGGCACTGTCCCTGCCTGAGTCTCAGCCATTACGGTGCAGCTGCCCTCTATTAGGGCAGAGTGGGATGGGCCCGAGGGCTGCTGGGAAGCTCCAGCGGGCAGATGAAGGCCAGGGACGGGGTTGCCCTGTGCAGGGTCGCTCAGCAAACCAGTGGCAAGACCAGGCTGGGAGGACAATGTCACAGCCACTTGCACTTGCTGGTGTCTGGACCTGGTTCAAGCATGTGTTCGGCCACATCTTTGTCCATAGTGACTCCTTCCCTGCTGGCCCAGCAGCCTGTCCCTCATGTCCCATGCATTGCCAGAGCCTGAATGGGGTATGAGCTGCTTTCCACAACTGTGTGGTGCCAGCTGAACATCACGACTCCGGGAGAATAGGCTACTTTGAGCCAAATTCAAAACCTGACTCTGCCCCTCCTGGCTGTGTGTCTTTTGGGCAAGAACGTGCCCTCTCTGAGCCTCCCCAACACCAACACACCAAGAGCTGGCATTGGTTGACTGAGAATGCAGTGGCAGAGGCTGCCCACTGAGATGGGGGGGGAATGGGACAGTGGACTGGCTGAGGTTGAGGGCGGGACTGATTGAATTTCCTGGGCTGTTGCTTTCTTTGTGAGGCCTGCGCTGGGCTGCTGGAGTCAGAATGAGAAAGCAGAAGCGAAATCTGAGCTGCGAGGGGAAAGGGACCAGATAGCCCAGTCAGATGGGTGGCGGCCAGGCTGACCCAGGAAAAGCTGGCGGAAGCTCTGTGCCAGCAGGGCATTTCATCCCAGTGGAGTCCACCAGGCTGGGAAAGGCTGCACACACTGAGGCCTTTGAGGCAACAGCAGGGAACACTTTGTCCAGAGAAGAAAAGGCCCCAGGACAGTTGTCCTAGAGTGCAGTGGTCAAGTGGTGGCCTTGCTAGGGAGGGCTTGGGGGCCAGCTATGGGGAAAGGTGCTCTGGGGGACTCTGCCATGGCTGTTGGCAGACCTGGAGGGGCTGAGCCTTCCAGGCCTCATCCTTCACCTCTGCTCCCTCCAGCCACCCTGGTCTTCTGGGGCTCCTTAAGTGCCCCTGCCTCAGGGCCTTTGCACAGCTGCATTGAGCCCCCCTTTTCCTCTACATCTCTGCTCTCATGTCCCCTTTGCAGGGAAATTTCTTCCCCTATATGTAAGCAAGCACCCACATGCACCTTGGGAGCACTTCTGTGACACTGTCACCTCCCAGTACACTGACTGTGTTGAATGTTGGGGCGGCTTTGTTTACTTCTCTGTGTGACCCCAAGCCTAGGCCTGAGCCCGGCACACAGCCGGTTCTCCACGCAGCTGACTGGAGGGAAGCAGATGAGGCAAGGGGCTGGGATCTGACGGCTATTAGTTCCCCTTCCTGGAGGACAGGCCTCTCCCAGTCCCCTTTGTCCCGGCCAGTTCCACCCCCTACCCTGTGTGCTCTCCCTCCATCCCCAGCCCCAGCCACCTTCCGCAGGTCCTGGGCTAGCGCGTCCTGCAGCTGCTGCTTGTTTTCCTGGAGGAAGCGGCCCAAGCCTTTCAGCTGTGCCACCCGGAACGCAGCTGGACGTGTCTGCCCCGAGCTGAAGGCCTCCCGCAGCCGCCGCACTGTGTCCTCGAAGGCGTCCATCCTGCCAGACAGGTGGAGTGAGTTGGGTGGCCGTGGAGGCTGCCCCCACCTTTGGGGACCCCCTGCAGCTGCCCTGCACCTGCCAACCTCATGGAGTCCTTCCCCAACACGGGTGCCCCAGGAACCCCGTAGGCCAGGCACTGCCCTCAAGCCCTGACCCACGGAACACGCGCAGCCCTCAACCCACCCTTCTGCCAAGGGAGCTCCAGGCTGCAGGACGGGATGTGGCTTGGGATAGCCACTCCTGGGCCCCAGGGCTGGGCAGGCAGACCAGGGACACCACCCTGCCTGGTGCACCCCCAAGGCAGCCTCACCCAGCCAGCCAAGTGGGGTGTACAGGAGTGCAGTGAGCAAACTGCCACCAACTGCCACAAAACCACCACTTTGGGCCATGCCAGACTCACAGTCTCTGTGTTCCCCTGCACGTCTGTCCTCCCCAGCACTGCCCAGGGAAGCCAGGTGACTGGTGGCATTATGGACAGCCGAGTTAGGTAGAAATATTACAGGTAGTCAGATGGGGCTGCACCCTTGAGAGAGTCAGCACAGAAGATTGGGAACACCTTAGAGCTGGCCGGAAGTGCACCTGCTGGAGAGCAGGCTCAAGACAGACGGAATGACCAGGCCTGCAGGCCTCCCAGAGGGGTAAGATAAGTGGTAACACTCATGCAATACAGTCTAGGTAGACACCAGTCACCTCAGTGGGTGACCAAGACCCTGACTCATCCCTTCCTGAAAAGGTCTTTGTTCTTTCCGTGTATTCTTGCCACGTGACCTGCTTCCCCATCATCGTTACTATCTAAGCTTTTTTTTTTCTTTTTGAGACAAGGTTTTGCTATGCAGTTCAGGCTGGGCTTGAACTCACCATATAACCCAGGTGGGCCTCAAACTCACAGGGATCCTCTTGCCTCAGCCTCCTGAGTGCCTGGATTACAGGTGTGCGCTGCCATGCCCACCCTAAACCGCTGTACTTATTGGTTGGTCATAGCTTTAGCCCATGTTGTACCCACCTCGTGATTTTGCTCTATAAAACTTCCTTTGAGAAGTGGGCTCCGTGGCACTCCTCCCACTTGGGCCCCCTCCTGTCTCTCTCAGGAGCTGTCTCTCAATAAAATTTCCTACTCTCCATTCTGTTATTCCTTCAAATTCATTCTTCAATTTTAGAAAACACAAACTCGGCGTATGAGACATCCAGCAGGTTAGGAGTTACATTTATTTCTCCTGTGTAATCTAAGGGGCCTATATTAGTGGCAACTCAGAGGCCTGGGTGACCTTGGGCAGTGGTCCCTCTCCCTGCGCCTCAGAGTCCCCAGGAGGAAGAGTAACCTCAGCCTCCAGAGGCCCTGTGCCCCACGCCAGCCCAGGCTGCAGAGTTGAGAGGAGGAATTGGTAGTACTGGAGGAGGAGCGAGGGATGAGAAGTCTTGTCTCCACACTGTCACTAGTCAGGGCTGGCAGGCAGGATAGGGGCCTGACATCCCCCTGGGCCCCACCTGTTTACTTGAGGCTCATCGGAGAAGCACTGTAACACATTCTGTGCTCAGCCTGGTGCTAAGGACCAATGGGGACCCTGTCCTCGTTCTTCTCTGCCTCCCTTCTCTTCAGCGCTGAGCTTGGCTGTTGCCTCCTCCAGGCAGCCCTCCCTGACTGCTCTCTCATGCACACTCACAGTGGTCTTTTGGCTGTGCTCCCACTATCCTGGCCATATTTTTTTTTAAATGCCAAGTTATTCTCTGACTACTTTCACTCCACTCCAGGGCAACAAGCTGTTGTCACATGGCTGCCCTGAGAGGTGAACCCGCCCTTACCTTCAGGATGCCCGTTCCAAAATGTCCAAGAGCAGGTTTGGAGCCCTAGGCTGCCCCAGCTCTGAGCCCAGTGGCTGCACTGGCCCCACAGATCTCCAGTTCTGACCTGGAGGGGCTGGGCATTTAGCTCAGCACAGGACAAGCCCTGGCCCCAAGAGGTGGTTGGGAGCAGCAGTGGGCACAGCCCTGCCAACCTCAGAGCACCCCCGGGCTGGGGTCCTGTCTCTGCCTCTCATGGACTGTGAGGTCCTGCGCAAAGCCCTCATTCTCCCGGCCTTTGTTTCCAGGTTCCCAGCTCTGCTGGGGATCCAACGGCACAAGGCTGCACAAAGCGCTTGGCACTGTGCTCACAGAAAGCTCAGGAGAGGTTAGCGACAGTTATTTTATAAGAAGTCTACAAATATTTGCTCCCTGCCCACTCTCCTGGCCTTTCTCTCCAGCTCACACCTCCAACTGCCACTGGTGGGGCCAAGGCAGGCCAGGCGCGCCCCTCCTGCCTTTCATCAGGGGCTCTGCAGAGCCCACAGAAATGTAACGCTCACTTGAGGCAGGACTGAGGCCTGGGGGCAGGGGAGCTCTGTCGGCAGAAGGTTCCAGCAGCTGCTCCTAGCAACAGTGAGGACAACGCTCCAGGCAGCAGGGGCCGCAGACCTGGCTTGGCTAAGGCAGTGCCCATCGGGCAGTGGAGACAGGAGGGGCCCCAGCAAGTAGAGGACAAAGGCTGGATCAGGCAACCCTGGGCTTTGATCTCACCGGGGAGCTGAGCAGCTATTGTGGGTGCAAAGAGCAGGGGATCCTGATGCTCGCGCACTGGCCTAGTCACTGGCCCTGCTCCCTTGGGACATCTTAAAACTTAAACACCATGCTGGCTCAGCAAGGGGCAAGGGACCATCATTCACCCAATGGAAGGAGCTAGAGACCAAGACTCGAGAATGCAAGGAACTTACCTGAGGCCACCCAGCTCCTTCAGAGTGGATAGTCCACATCCAGAGGAGCAGTGGCTGTCCCTGCAGTCCGACCACAGTCCCCTGTGGGAGGGACATTTGTGGGGTGGGACCCTGGGCCCGTCATCTGAGGGTAGAGAGGCGGCCAGCAGGAGGAAGAAGCTACACTGCTGGTCCCTCGGCCCCATCTCCGCCTCGTTCCTGCCAACCCCCACCATGCAGGGCTTGCAGGGGCCCAAGATTTCTGCAAGCCCTGAGGTCCAGGGACTGTGGGGCCCAGAAGTCTCTAAAAGGGTGGGGTGGCGGGGAGAGCTGTCACATCTTTTGGTGGTGAGAAGATGGTCCTATTTCCCCTGAGGACCACGGTAGGACCTTGGACTTGGGGAGTCCTCCAAATAATAATAAATAATAATCAGGCAAGCTGAGCGTGGTGGCACACACCTGTGATCCAAGCACTCTAGGGTGCTGAAGCAGCAGGATTGAAAGTCTGAGGCCAGCCTGGGCACTTTATTTTTTTTGCGGTACTGGGGATCAAACTCAGGACCCTGTGCTTGCTAGGCAAGCACTTATTCCACTGAGCTATATCCCCAGCCCAGCCTGGGCACTTTAGTAAGACTCTATCTCAAAAATAAAAAGGGCTGGGGATGTAGCTCAGCTGTATCCTCCTCCCCACCCCCAAATTATACCAACCAGGCCTTGACTCTGCCAGGCGCTGGGCCAGCGTGGGTACTGGCGCTGGTTCGCAGACTAGAGGAGGGGAGGGCTGAGGTGGTGCGCCAGTCTGCTGGTCGTGATGACTCATGGGGACGGCTACTGCCAAGGCCCCTGCCCCGTGCTCTACCAGATGCCTGCCAATGGGCAGACATCTGCTCCTCGCCCACCCAGCCAGCAGGAGGGAAGGAGCCGGCAGTGCCTCTGTTCTTTCTTTCTTACCCCAAGTCCTCATCCACACTGTTGCTTTCTTTTTCTTCTTTTTTTTTTTTTGGTACCAGGACTCTAACTTACAACCTCACACATGCCAGGCAGGTGCTGCACCACTGAGCTATATTCCTGGCCCTACCCTGTTGCTTTCTAAGAGTGCCCCAGCAGCCCCAGTGTGGTGTGGTCCAGGAACACAATGACCTGGCTGCAGAACCCAGCAGCTACATCATTAGCTGCAGTATCTTGGGCAGATCTTGTGGTCTCTCTAGCTCAGTTTTTCTATCTGTGAAATGCCAGTACCTGTAGTCACCCACTGCACTGCTAAAAGAATGTGAGTCAAGATTCAGAGTGTTTATCTTGGGGCAGAGCTTAGTCACCGTGGCTCTGAGTGGCTGAGACTCAGACAGATGGTGAAGGACAGATGCCCCAGATGGGAACTGGGAAGACCTCTGGGTTGAGGCCGAAAGAGATCTTGATGCCAGGGGAGTGGGACATCAACCTGAGACCCAGATGGAGCAGGGATGTGGTGACAGAGGTACATGAACATGTGGTCCCAGGGCCTGGGGACCCCCATCAGGGAGACCAGAGGGTGTAGGCATTGGGTCAGTCTGAAAAGCTCTGCTCCCAGGGTCTCCAGTTCTAACCTCTTGCCATTTTGCCTGAATCTGGAGTTCACAGCATCTCCCAGTCTCCCTGGGGAGCTGGACCAAGGCATCCCTTAGCCTACAGACTGAGCCAACCCTGCCCCACCCCCACGGGGAGGCTGCCTCACACCGCCTGGATCCCAGGGTCCCTCACCGCGTCCCTCCCCCAGCAGGGCGGTTCCCTAGTCCCTTCTTCCCTGGGCTCTGGCATTACCAAGAAGAGTCTTTCCCAAGGTTATCTGTGCCTCTCTGTGCCTTCCTGCTGGCAGCCAATGCCCTCCTCGGCCCTCCCTCTCCTTGCCCTCCACGTCCGGTTCCTTTTTCCCCTTTCTCTGCTGGGGAAGGCGGGTGGACTCATCAGGACAGCTCGGCCTGTGTGTATGTACGGGTGTGCGCGGCTCTGGCCGCGTGGCCAAGCCTGCTCCAATGCCAGCTACCCGGAGCAGCTGAGCTGGGCCCGGGCCCCTACTGATAGATGCAGCCCCAGCCTCCCTACCATACAGTACCTGAGCCCTGCCAAACTGCTGTCCTTCCGGCCGTCCCTGCTCTGCCCGGGGCCTGAGGTTATGAAATGCCCAACCCAGCCAGCCCATGGGGCGGGGCTGCCCTGGCCTGGTGCCTGACCTCGGCTCAGGGCCAGCTGGAGGCTGCAGGCTGAGCTATCACCACCACCTCCTTTGGGGGCCTGGCTCACAGAGAAAGAGGCGAGGACCAGAGAGGTCTGGCACCAGCCAGGCCATACAGCAGGTCTGAGCTCTGAGCCCAGGGCGGTGACAGAATACCAAAAAACCCAGCTTTGCTTTGAGGCATTGCCTATTCCGAGCCTTAGTTTTCCCCTCTGCACTATGAAGAGGTCAGAGCAAGCCATGGCTGAAGCTCAGGAATGCAGCCTCAGGACCACACCCGCTGCCTGCTGTGACTCCAGACCCCTGAAGACCACCCCAACCCAGAGCACCCCCAAAGCCACACTTTACAAATGCAGAAAGGGGCCCGGGGAGGGGACAAGATTTGCCTGCATGGGGTGCGAGTGGCAGGGCTTCTTCTTCCGCACCTCCTGGGGATAAGTGCCACCCTCCACCCTCCCGGACAGCGATCACGGAGCTATGTGTCACTGGGGTGGCTCCCGCAGTCCTGTCCCTTCTTGGGTGCAGAGCTATGCCCAGGGCCTGTCCCCAGCCTCGCCCCCGCCCCACCCTGGGCACACCTGTTGGAACCAGCCCAAAGGGGATGATTCTGAGCAGCTGCTGGGGACAGACAGAAGGTGATTGGGTTACAGGTGTCAGGAGGAACATCCTTTGTGCCACTGCCACCTCCACAGTCCTCCACCCCACTGTGCCCTGGGCCCGCCTGGAGGCTCCTGGCCTGGGGCCTCTGGGCCGACCTTGCACCTGGGGATGCTCATCATTGCCCCTCCCCGCGCTCCCCTGCCTACCTGGGAGGGCAGGGAGGTCCTCCGGCTGGCCTGCACCTGCTCTGGCACCCCGGAGGCCTAAGTTAGCTGGGGTAGGGCCGGGGGTAAGGGGCTACAGAGGCCCCCGTCCTCTGCGTGGGATGGAGCCCCCAGTCGCCACCTGTCACGTGGCTCAGCATGTGACAGCCCTGCTCTGCTGCTCTCTGGAGCTGAGCCAGGCAGAAGCCAAGGCAGAGCGGGTGCCAGGCGGGGCTGCGCTGGGCTGAGCCTGCAGCTCTCAGCTAGAAACAAGGCCCAGAGAGGGAAAGCCACTGGTCTAAGGCCACACAGCCCATCAGGGGCCTACCTGGGGAGGTCCTGGAGGGTAAAGGGGTGCTGCAGAATCCTGAGGGCTTGCTCTTTGCCCAGAGGGCTGTTGGGGGATCCCCCTGCAGGGGCTGAACTTGTCCTGAATTCAGGAACAGCCTGGGAGGAGGCGTCTAAGTCCCCAGCACGACACTCCTCCAGGGTGGGGTACCTCTATACCTTGGGTCATCAGGGGCTGGTCCTCCCCTCTGTCCTTGCTTCTGGAGACTCCAAGAACCAGTATAGTTATGACTTTGCAAAGGAGAGCCTGGGATAACTGGCAGCTCCTGGATGGGACCACTAGGAGTTGCTCTTAGAGCTAACTCTGGTGGAGTTCATTCACTCACTCAGATCTACTCAGGGATGTCTTACAGACTTGTCCGCAGACAAGCTCCTGCGCCCACCTGCTAAATGACCTGAGCAAGTCCTGTCCTATCCCCAGCCTCAGTGTCCTCCTCTGTAAAATGGGTCCATTCTACCTGCCTCACAGCCTGCCATGAGGGTGGAACAGAAGTGCACCTGGAAAGCACCTGAGAGGACAGCAGGCACTCAGATTTGTGTGTGTCTTCCTGAGGAAGTGGATATCCCAGGCTTTGTCCTTGAGGTTCCAACCTTTTTAGCCTTGAAAGCCAGGACCTCCCTGGTTCTACCAAGTAGTCTCCCCTACCCTTCCCAGGGTGATAAGCCCTAAACCATGGGGCACAGTGCCCAGGACATGTAGGCCCTTAATGGGCAGTAGCAATGGCTGGCCCTTGTTCACCTGGCCCCTGTCTTTACTGAGCACCTCAGTGTGCTGGCACATGACAGTCTCAGACAGCTCTCAGACGTTACTGTCTATGCTTCGCAGACTCAGAGGGGCTGCACGGTGAGAAGGACACGTGGAGATTCACACCTGGCCAGGCCTGACTCCTCACCCGTGTTTCCAGGGTGCCTGGGAATCAAGTTGGGGCTTTGGCCCCAGCAGCGCCCCTCATCTCTGCGACCTCATGTCTCAGGTGAAAGCAGCAGCTACCCTTTTCTAGGCATTTGCTCTATCAGGGGTTGGGCAGGGTCCTTGGCTCACCCGGGGTGGGGATCTTCCAGCAACCCATGAGCCAGACCTGAGATCGTCCATCACCCAGTGGCGTGGATGCAGGCACAAGGGGGTCTGTGAGAGAAGCATTTGGCCCAGAGTTGCCCCTGTATTGGAGTTAACACTGGGGTGATGGCATTCCACCTGCCCTGATCTTTTCCTTCCTGATGTCAACCTAAATAGCGGAAATCTCAGGACTGTGTTTCAGGAGTTTTTGTTTTGTCCTGTTTTGTTTTGTGACATTGAGGATGGAACCCAGGGCCTTTGCACTAAGCTACATGCCCAGCCTGAAGGTGAGAGTTTTTAAAGGTAGACTGAGGAAGGTTATTTAAATTGCTTTAAAATAATAGTCCTTGGTGACAAGGACCCATGACAAAGGGGCATCTACCCAGGGTTAGACAGGTTTGCTGAGCAGCATTCTGAAAGAAGTCCGCTGGGTATAGCTGCTGCATACAGTTTCTATCACAGATGTGTGTGAGGGCCACTCATGGTTGTCTCCGACGACTCTGGCTTGTCAGGGTCTGCCAGCTTTCACACTGGCTTGTTCCGGTTCTCTCCTTGGAGGAAATTCTGCTGGCCCCTGAGCACACAGCTGAGTTAATTTTGTCCTTAATGGAGAGGCTGATGAGGCGAGAGCACAGGCTTTAGGTACATTAGATGCTGGTCTCTGCCCAGGCACACAGTTCCATTCCCCACACGGTTTATGGGGGTCCTCCTGTGAGTGGTGAGGCTTTCTTTTCCTTCCTTCCTTCTTTCCTCCCTTCCTCCCTCCCTCCCTTCCTTCCTCCCTCCCTTCCTTCCTTCCTTTCCTTCTTCCCTTCCTTCTTTCCTTCCTTCCTTTCTTTCTTTCTTCCTTCCTTCCTTCCTTCCTTCCTTCTCTCTTTTTCTCTTTCTCTCTCTCTTTTTAGAGACAAGGGCTTGCCATGTAGTCCAGGCTGGCCTTGAACAGCACCAGTCCTCCTGTCTCAGCCTCCCGAGTGCTGGAACTATAGGCTTGGGTCAGCAGTAAGGGCTTATTCTGAGCATCCTTCTAAACCCCCCACCTTGGAGCCTCCAGAACTGCTCTTTCCCCTCCTTGCCCACGGAGCCTTCTACTATGGGTGATGGGGTCCGGAACAGGTTCACCAACTATATTTTAACGGATGTTAAATGAGAAGCAATAGGTTCAATGAAGAGATTGAGTATGCATGGCCCAAACAGTAAGGCCACGGAGAGCACTGACAAAGGCCCTGCAAAGGGGAATAAGCCAGGTGCCCAGTTCCGGATTGTGACCAGCATTCCTGTGGCTCAGCTAGTTCCTGACAGGTCTTAGAAACATGGTCAGCTAGTTTTGGGCTGTGTCTCTCACTCTTTTAGACTGACATAGAAGCGACATTCTTTTTCTAGAAACTGACATAATCTCTCCCTTTCTCAGTGGTCAGGTGATCTAGTCCCCTATGGTTTTGTAGAGCCAAGGCTGCCAGTGAATCCACTAAATTCTGGGGAATGACAGTGCTCTGCACGCTGCAGACTAGGCTGTGTGGCGGGTCCTTAGGTAACTTTTGGTAAGGAGAGTGTATCAGGCAGTATCTTACCAGAGAAACAGATAGAACACAGGATAGACAATGTACAAGAAGTTACAAGATAGGCTCATAATGGTCACAGACAGAGCTGGATGAGGAAGAGGGCAGAGGGTTTGTCTGCTCGATGGAGACCGAGGAACTCAGTGCAAGGTCTGGAGCTCACTGCAGTGTCCCGTGCAAGTCCGTTTCAGGAGGCCAGTGGATCTGTAACGGAAGGCTAAAGAGTCTGTTACGACAACAGAAGCTGAAGTGTCTGTGCTGGGAGCCAGGAAATGACATCCACACTGGAGGCAAAGGCTGGAGCCTCCTCCAAAGAACAGAAGTAGACGCGCGTCCTTCCTCATTTCCTTTATGTGAGCTGTCCTAGGGTGCGTCTCCTCCGCCCCAGGGTGTAGAATTATTGAGCCATTTTAGTTAAATTTCTAAACTTCTCACTACAGAGAGGGATGAGGTTAGCCCTCCTCCTCCAGTGCCCATTTTAGGCGCTATGCCCAGACCCACAGCAGAGCAACGAGTTCACGGCCCACTTAGTTTCTGTCTTGGTAGCTAATGGAACAGCAAAGGATTGGTTGTTAGGGGTTTTATCAATCTCTGGGGCCAGAGTAATGAGGGTGCATGTTCTAGTCCAGTTTGCTGGAAGATTTGAGTAAGTACTGCCACAGAGGAAGCAAAGTCCCCAAGTCTTAAGACAGAAATTATTTTTAATAATAAACTTATGGCAAGCAAGATTCATCAATTACACACGAACAGCTCCTTTTGATAAACCAACACATATTAGTAGTACAATTATCCTAGCTCTCCTGTGTGTACATATGAATATTCTCCCCCTCTTCCTTCTTTCTTTTTCCTCTCGCTTCCTTCCTTGTCCCAGTTGCTCCTTCCTATTTCAGCAGTTTCTCTTCCCTTTCACAGTATCTATTGTACCTTTCAGATTTTATTGACCGTCTTCATGGTTGTTTTGTTAGTTTTTTTTTAAATTTTTAAAATTAAAAAAATAAACTTATGGGCGGGCATATTGATTTTATTTCCTCAGACAGATAAGGCCCCTGCCTTATGAGACCACACGTACCCTACACATATGGGCTGAAAGAGCCCATGAGGAGTGCCTGCAGTGATTCCACTAGTCTTATTTTCCCCATGTATAAAAATTGTTTGCTATCCATGAGGATCTCACACTCGTTTAGTTGAGTTTTTATAACTACGCAGCAGCAAACTAGTCAGTCGCTGGTTGTGGGTTGAGAGCAGTCTCCCCATGAGAATATAGAAATGCAGTTGGAGAGGGTCTTCCCTGACGATATCCTGACACCCTGTTTTTCAACCCTTGTGTGTCCAAGGCTTTTATGAGAACCATATCAGGGTTTTAAAGAATGCAGCTTGGTTTGCCTGGACACTGGCATGGTCCAGTGAAGGCTTTACCTTTAGGATTTATTTGCAAAGGGTGTCTTTCAATGCACCCAAATCTTGACTCTGGCCCTTGGCTTGAGTCCTCTTTATACAGAGAAGCACCTAGAACTTAAGCAACGTGTGAATGGATATTGGGCTGCAAATGGGTGATTTGCAGAAGAAAGTTGAGTAAGATTACTTGGATAGAGTCTGAGGAGAATAGCATCCCTCTCCATTGAGGTCACCCTGGTGACTTCATTGACCTAAAAATCGTACAGGCTGTCTAAGGATATCCACCAAAAGGGATGTTTGGGGTGGTAGATCATCTTTTCAGTAGCTCAGCGTCGAGCTGGGCTGGGAAGAGCAGTACACTGGCTGGAAGGCAGGGTAAGACACACAACAGTCCTTGACCAAGTTGGGGCCAGTAGAATTAAAGGAGAGATGGGTCCGATTCAAGGTTTTGTATAGGTAACTGGTGCCACTCACCTCCCCCTGAGGTAATCCTTGAACCACCAAAGAGAATCCAAAGGCAAAGAAGAAAAGAACAAACTGAGAGAGGTAATTTTATAGCTTGGAGTGAGGGTCCCAAGAGTAAGTCATGGCAAACAAGAGGGCGGCAAAGCTTGCTGTACAAGACGCGCAAGGAGAAACCCTGGATGGGGCTGGGGCTGATTTTCCCTTTTTAAAAGAAGGAGTGAACTTGTCTGACTTAGCAGGTTGGTAGTTTCCATTTTGCTTTGCTTTGTTTTTTAAGGAACTTGAAATCATCCACTAGTTTGCAGGTATATGAGGTTTGTGGTCTCTGTCTTCTGGTGCCTCAGGGGGCTTGGGTTTCACCCCAGAGAGGTGACTCCAAATATCTATTCCCTGTACCCTGGTGGTAGAGAGTATGCTAAGAGGGTTGTGTAAGGGGCCTTCCATTTGGGGATGAGTAGGTCCTGAGGCCCACCGTCTTTCCAGATCATGATAGGAACCTGGTCACCAGGGGGTTAAAGTACCCTGGCTCCAAATCAAAATCTTAAAATGGGACTACAGGGAGTTATTAATAGGCTGGGGTTATACTGGTGGTCAGATTGTTTGGCAGTCAAATCTGTCTCTCAATTACCTGGGAGACAGGGTTCATGGAGCCTTGAGGTCCCCAGCAATGGACAACTGCTACCTCACTTGTAAGATTTACTGCCTTGAGGAGTTTGAGGATCTCTGGTCCATGTTTTATGTGTGTCTGGTGGCTAGCCAAAAGTCCTCTTTCTCACCAGATGGCAACATGTACATGTAAGACCAGAAAGGTATTCTTGGAGTCAGTATATATATTGATTTTCTTGCCCTTGGCAAGTTAAGTTTGCCTTTTGGATGGAAGCCCCAGGAGGGAGTCCTCTTGCTTCAGTGACCTGAGTTATGCTGACAGTGGTATACCTTGTCCTAATGCCATCCTTTGCAAAACTGTTGCCATCAGTGAACCATGTGTTTGCTGTCCCTATCAACAGCTGGCCCCTCACGTTAGGACAGCTGGCATAATTCTGGGTGACGCTTTGTTCACACTTATGTTTTACCTGTTGGTTAGTTGGGAGGGTCATAGTCAGGTTTAGAACTGTGCAAGACTGAGGAGTGATGTCTGGGTTTCTGATAAGGTGGCTTGGTATTTACTGAGACTTTTTCCGGGCATCCACAAATGACCTTTGAGCTCTAACAGGGCCTTCCTTAATCCTGTGTGGGGTTCGAACTGAGAGCTTTTGCCCTAATGCTATCTTACAGGCTTCCTGGACTAACAGTGTTGTAGCAGCTACTGTTCTTCAGCAGTCAGGTCAACCTCATAGCACCATATCTAGTCATTTGGAAAAGTTGGTGACCAGCTGGGCTTCTCAGTGGCTACTCTATTTCTCAGCCATGAAGAGATAAAAAGGTTTAGTTACATCTGAGATTCCTAATGCTAAGACTTGTATCAGGGTCTGTTTTAGAGCCTAGAAGGCCTCCTGATGACTGGGTTTCATTCTAAGTGTTCAGTCTTTTGTTCCCTAGTTGCTTTATATAAGGGGTTTGCCTATTACTCCTAAATGCGGTATCTATATGTGGCAGAAGCCAGCCATTCTCAGGAAGGGCTCAGTTGTTGCTTAGACGCAGGAGGACTCAGGTGGCAAATCCCCACCATTGTCCTTGAGGACATTTGCTCCTGTCCCCATGTTAAAATGTTCTCCAGGTAGATCACTTTTTCTCCAGAATCTTGGCCTTGTGTTGGGACTTCTCATAATCTCTCTTTACTAAAAGACTGAGAGTCCTATGGTGTTTTGATCAGATAACTCCTTGATGGGGCTATGAATGAAGAGGTCATCTACATACTATAATAGGCCTCCCCTTTTAAGTTTAGGTCTCTAAGGTCTTGAGCCAAGACTTATTCAAACAGGTAGGTTCTGTCTGTAAACCCTTGAGGCAAGACAGTCCATGTATAGCATCAGTGGAGCCTATCCCAAAGGTGAAAACATATTGGAACTAGGGTCCACAGGAATAGAAAAGAAGGCATCCTTGAGGGCAAGGGCAGAGAACCAATTAGTGCCTCCTGGGATCTGTGGAGTGACGGTGTATGGGCCACTAGGAGGTGAATAGGCATCACTGCCTCACTGATAAGTCTGATCTTACATTAGGAGGTATTTTCCCAAAGGCTTGGTTATTGGTAAAACTGGTGTATTGCATGGGGACTGCTGTGGCACCAACAACCCCATAGCCAAAAAATTATCAACAGTGGGCTCTAGCCCCAGCCTGGCCTCTCTTTTGAAGGGGTATTGTCTTTTGTGAGGGTATAGATTGGGGGGGTAGCCTTGACAGCCTGCCCCAGGGTGTCATTGTATCATGCTTGGGGATCAATTCCCAGCAAGAGAATTGGGCCTGACAGGGAGGGGTTGGCCAGGTCTCTAGAACCCAGCACGCGTTGCCAGAGGTTTGAGTGACTGAGCGACCCCGAGCAGGAAGAGTATACTTCTTCCAATCTATGGTATAGGGCACTTTAGTATTACCTGAAAGACAAGTTGGAAAAGGAAATCTCCCAACAGCAATTCAGAGTGGGAATAAAGAAAACTGACTGATGAATGCCTCAAGGCCAACAACAGCTGAGAAACAGGGTGATAATCTGCCCCAATAGGAGATGAGAATTGAGTAACACATCCAGTATCAAGAAGGACTGTAATCTGCTTACCAGTCATGCGCAGAGTTACCCAAGGCTCCTGGAAGGTGATAGGGATGTCCTTGTATGGGGCTGCAGGGGCCGCCATCAGTCACTGTCCGGGCATTCTTCCCTGCCCCCGAAGTGGTGGATGGGTTCATCCTCTTCTGGGAAGGAGAGGAGTCCCTCCCTCAGCCTGAAGGGTCCTCATTTGTACTTGGACCCTGCTTGGCAAGCACTCAGTAGCTTTTGAGGACACTCCTTTGCCAGGGCCTCAACTGTTTGTTCTTGGAGCACCAAGATGTGCCTCCGTCACCCTTTGAGTTACCTGGGCTCCCTTGGTACCGTGTGCACGAGGGCCAGCATGGCTTCGGCCTGCCTCTTCTCCTCACTCGGTTCCCATTTGCCCTCTTTCTCATCACAGTTGTCAAAGACTGTGCAAGCCACATCAACCAATTGACTTCTTCCAGCTTGTGGGCCCTGCTGGAGGCTTTGGTGCTTCCTCCCAGTGTCTGGAGCCCACTGGCTAATAAAGTTCTGGCCCTATATAATTCGGCCCGCTCTAGACTCCAGGTTTAAATTAGTGTATTTACAGAGTGCCTTTTCAAGCCAGTGCTGGAAAGCTGCCAGATTTTCATGAGAGCCCTAGTAGTTTTGAACTTATATTTTACAGGCTTAGGCATACCCTTGAGCATACCCGCTGTCTTAGTTACTTTTCTCTTGCTGTTGAGACAAAAACACTCAAAGTTAAGGGGGAAAGGTTTATGTAGCTCACAGTCTGTAGAGATTTTAGTTCATAATTGGCTGGCTCCAAGGCAAGATGGGCCATGGCAGAGGGGTAACAGTTCATGGTGAGTGGAAGACAGCAAAAGCAACCGTTACGGTTTGTATCTGGATGTCTGCCCAAAGCCTCACGCAGGCATGGAGCAGCCTTCTAGAATTTTTGATTGATTCATGGTCCAGTGTTGGGATCATGGGTGTGAGTGCTACACCCAGCCTGGGGCAGGCGGCCTGCGTACCATATGAGGGAGGGAGAGAGGCTCGCTCTCCGGGCTCCTCCCTTTTTGCTCTTGTTGCTTTTGCTGTTTTCTGTCATGAACTGTTGCCCTGTGCCGTGTGTTGGAGCCAGCTGAGTATGGACTGAAACCTCCACAAACTGTGAGCCTAATTCTGGATATCAGGTATTCTGACTTAGCAATAAGAAACAGGTAACCAAGACAGTAACCAAGGAAGGGTGGGAGACAAGACTCTTTTTTGTCCCTTATACTGTAGGCAAGCTAGCTGCCCTGGGGCAGGTGCGGCACTCACACCCATTAATCCTAGCCAGAACTGTGCCAAACCAATCCTGTAGTGATTTACTAATCACACACCCTTGTTCCCAGTATCAAGCAATCTAGATGCAGCCACCTTTGAAAAAGCCCTATGACCACATGAGGCTTTGAGGGGACAGCTAGATACAAACCATCACATCCAGTAAGATGACCTGGAGATATAACCTGTGTTTGGTTTTTCTACTCCCAGTGTCATAATCCTACCCAGGCCTTTCTTGGGGCCTAAATAATATCAGTCCACTGTCACTGGGTGAGGCTTCAAGGACATCATCACTGGCCTGTCTTAGAGCTATTATATTCTCTCTTTTTGGTGCTGTGCAGCAGACACCAGGACAAAATGGACATCTTACCAGGTCAGATCAAAAGCCATTTGTTAGTGTGCAGAATCTGTCAGCAAACTTTTCAGTGTCCTCAGAGAATTTACCCAATTTCTCTTTGCATTGCTGGATGTCTATCACTGAAAAAGGGACTTGAACTTGGATGGCACCCTCTGCTCCTGCCACTTCTTGATGGGGTGGAATGATGGCATGTAAGATGCAGTGTCCCTTGAGTCTTATGGTAGACGGACCCGGATGTGGAATGCGGTGGGCTAGGGTTGTCATCTTTACCCTCTAGGCCCGGGGGCACTGATGGCGCAGGTTGGTGAGGAAGGAGCTTATCAGGAGGAGGGGTTAACAAGTGGAAGTCCTCAGCTGTGTCGGTTCCCAAAGCAGCATTAGTTCCACGGCAGGACTGGCAAAGATCAGGCTCTTGGTAGAGGCTTGGACATAGGCACCTCCACCCATTTTCCTTGTCTCATAAAAAAAGATCTAATTGGAAAATGTGTTATACTTTAGGCAGCTGCTCGGGGTCACACTGCCCAATCACCAAGTTGATACAGAGATCATACCTCACCAAACAGGACTATAAGACTTTTTCTTGAGGGTCTGGGCATGAAATTTATCCCAGTGTCTGAGAAGGCATCCAAGTGGGGAGTTAGGTGGGACAGATGAGGCATTCCTGATGATGAGTCTGTGGCAGGAGGAGTAAGAATTGGGGCCTGGGAACCCTACTGGGCATCGCCTGGGTCAGTCTCCAACCCATTGAGCTCCAGGGTGTCCCCTGGTAAAGGTGAACTCCTTGGGACCCAGATGCAAGACGTCTGTGGCCTTGTGTAGGCACCAGTGCCACTGCTTTTGGTCTTCTGGATCTCACCTTTGGCCACAGCCCATATCCCAGACAGGAGTCCAGAGCTGGGTTGCCCTACTGGCTGGATGCCTCTGGCCAATTATAGAACAGAGTCTGGGCAGCACCTACCTTTGAACCATGAGCTCTCTTCCTGGGTGTGGTGGCACAACCTGTAGTCTGACCACTTGGGAGGCTGAGGCAAGAGGATTTCTGTGAGTTCGAGGCCAGTCTGGGCTATATGGTGAGACCCTGTCTCAAAAACAAAAACAATCCCTCCCAAAAAGCCTAAACAACCACGAGCTCTTGCACAGTCCCTTCACCCCCTCCCTAGCCCAGCTCCTCTGCAGTCCCACTAACCCTCATCACCAGAGGGTGAGTTTCCCAGCTTCCCAAGAGGAAAGCTTCACAGTAAAAGAGCAAAGAATTTTTAGAGGAGGTAAAAGGATCCCACCTGTTTTGTTTTGAAGTGTGAGGGATGCAGAGGATAGAAAGAACAAAGAGCAGCGCAGAGGACTTCCCTCGGCTTAGGGGCTCCAGCTGCTGAAATCTCCATGCTGCAAGGGTTTGTGACAAAAGAGAGGTTGCACAACATAAACCTGAGCAATGTGTGAAAGTTTCTGTGCTCCTGGCAGAGCCTAAAAACAGGGAAGGAGAAGAAATGTAAAATCTCCCCCAAAGGGGCCTTACTTCCTGGCTGGCTTGCTCAGTTACTACGAGTGATGGGGTCTGGGACAGGTTCCTCAGCTGCTCACATAATGAAGAGAACTGGACCTGTTGTACAAGGGAAAGGACAGAGCAGTGAAGTTTATGAAGGTGGTAGTACACTTAGAGGGAGCAGGCTCGTGTGTTACAATTGTATGTACAAGGTGTAGTCCGTACGCATGGACCTTTAATGAGCTCCGGGTGAAGAAAGGTTACAGTAGGCCACTGGTCCACATGCATCCTGGTTTGGGACTTTCTGGGGCAGGCTTGGGGGGGTCTTTGCTCTTTATTTTTTTAATTGCTACTGCTGTGTAATAAGCCTTAGGACAAGTGCTGGGGGTTGGCGATGGGACACTGCTCAGGTTCAGGCAGGTGGAAGGGAATGGTCTAGCAGTGAGTGGAGAGGAGAAACCCATTAACCCAACTGTACTATCTACACAAAGGCCACTTCCTGTGGCCATGCCACTCCCCTCTGCAGCCATCTTCCTGCCTCCTGGCCATGCACTGCTCCCTGAATTCTGTAGGAAGGAATTCTCCTGGGGAGTCAAGGCCTACCTCCCCAGTTCCATGGTCACTTACCTCCAGGTCTCCCATGGCCACACCTGGACTTTGTCATCACCCTTAGCAATGAACCTGTCTACTCTCTGACTACGGCCTCCAAACTACTATTGCGTCCATACTCCCCTGCTCCTCCCTGCCCTGCACCCCGAGCCCTGCCCTCTCCTGTTCCCAGTGCAGCTCCCGCTTCTAGGCACCTGCCTGCACAATATCCCATCTTTTTTACCCATAGCTGTGCCTGAGTGTTGCCTGGAGACAGTGCCACTAACTCAAAGCCTGAAGCCACTACAAAGTCATGCTGTCTAGCCTCCAGTCCCCAGATTTCCCTACACGCCTCTATGTGAGGGTGGCGGGGTAAGCAGTCAGCTGTGGGGACAATCAGCCACAGGAATCCAGAAAGGAAATAGTGTGTGGGGAGAGAGGCTCCCCCGGAGCTGCAGCAAGAAGGAAGGGTGTGTATAGGGTGCTGGATATTGTTTGGATCTTTTCAATGTCTTCCCAGGTGGGTTCAGTCTCTTGGACTATGCCAGGGCTTTGGAATGTCCACTGCCACTGGGTGGGTGCTTCCTGGACCCATAGCATGCTAGAGGTACTGGACCCTCTGCAGGGTGGTGGGGTCAGCCAGTAGTCTGCAAGGGCCACAGCCTCAACCCTCCTGATGGCTTCCTCAAGTTCCAGTTTGCAGAGCAGGGGAGATCCTGGGTGCAAATCCTGCCCTCTGTGGTGGTGTTGGGATGACTGGGCCACCACACTAAGGGAGCTCAGGATGCCCTTGGCCTCTCTAAGTGAACTTTATCTTAATCTGAGCAGTGCTCAGTGTCCCCATTTTGTAGGTGAGAGACTGAGGCATGGAGAAGAGTCAGAAAGCGGCTAACCAGGGATCTGAACTAGCATCTCACATCCAGGACGCTGAGTACCGGCTGCACAGGGACACATGGACACACACACACACACACACACACACACACACTCACGGGGAGGAGGTGTCAGGGGCGGGGTGGGGCGGTCCCCAGCGCGGGGAGGAAGTGCCCGGTCCGCTGCAGGGGCGCCCGGCCACGCTGAGAGTCTGAGTCTCGGTCAGGGTCTGGCCATGGAGGCGAAGCCACCGCTCTACCCGGTGGCAGGGGCCGCAGGGCCGGAGGGCGACGAGAACTTGCTGGGGGTCCCCGACGGGCTCGGCGTCCCGGATGGACTCGGGGTCCCCGATGGGCCCGAGGCGCCGGTGAGCGGGGCCGGGAGAGCGCGAGGGTGGCGCGGGGTGGGGTGACCCCGCAGGGTGTGGGGCGCGAGGCTGGCGAGCCGGGTGCGAGCGCACGCTGTCCGTCCCGCAGCTAGACGAGCTGGTGGGCGCGTACCCCAACTACAACGAGGAGGAGGAGGAGCGCCGCTACTACCGCCGTAGGCGCCTCGGCGTGCTCAAGAACGTGCTGGCGGCCAGCGCGGGCGGCACGCTCACCTACGGCGTCTACCTGGGTACGCGGGAGCGGCCCCGGCCTTCCCGACTTCGGCCGGGAAAGAGAAACTTGTGGCTGGCGGACTTTTCTCTTTTCACTTCCCAGTCGGCTGCCCTGGTAGCTGCGGCGGCCCCGCGTGGGGTGGGAAGGTGTTCCGCCGACCCAAGACCCAGGTCCCAGCCACCGCCTTCTTGTGGGCGGGGTTGGGGCAGGTCCCGGGCCCCACTCCGCCCCTAGCCGCCTTGGAATGGGGAGCTCCCTGATGAGCTTGCCCTGTCGCTCTGTTTGGTCACCCCGTGAGCTAGGCTGCTTCCTCCATGTCGCTCCCTGTCCCCAAGGCCTCCTCCAGATGCAGCTGATCCTGCACTATGATGAGACCTACCGCGAGGTAAAATACGGCAACATGGGGCTGCCGGACATCGACAGCAAGATGCTGATGGGCATCAACGTGACGCCCATCGCTGCCCTGCTCTACACGCCTGTGCTCATCAGGTGCTGTCCCCATGCGCGCTAGGCTGTCACTGATCTCAAGGGTGCAGAGAGGCTGTTAGACCCTGAGGTCTCCAGCTGCCCTGGTGTTTGGGGGTGGGAAAGCCGGGGCTTGGAGGAGGAAGTGAAAGCCCCATTTGGTTTCAAGTAAGAGATTCAAGCAGGCTGCTGCGCTCACTTTGCCTATGACCTGGGTAGCTTCCTCCTTGAGGCCTCTGTGGTGGCCCAGACTCACTGTGACCTTCTGCTGGGACTGTGCAATCCCCGGGGGAATGGGAGCAACCAACAGAGCTCAGGCTCTGGCCTCTGGCCCAATCAGCTGTGGCCGTGTGAGCAGGCTCACAGAAGGGCCATAGCTGGGCAGGTGCCCCTGATGCTCTGCTCCAGACCTGAGCCTTGAGGCATGTGGTACCCAGATCCCCCACAGGACCCTCCCTGAGGGGACCAGGAGACCAGTGGAGAGATGGGATGGGTGTTAGTTAGCTTGCTTTTTCTTTTTTCTTTTCTTTTTTTCCTTTCCTTTCCTTTCCTTTCCTTTCCTTTCCTTTCCTTTCCTTTCCTTTTTCTTCTTTTTTTCTTGTGTCCTTTGTCACAGTCGCACACACAGCATTAGATAATCATAACTGAAAACAGAAACAAGAAAACCAGGCATGGTGGCACATACCTGTAATCCCAGCACCCTGGAGCTGAAACAGGAGGATCACTGCAAGTTAGAGGCCAGCTTAGGCTACATAATGAGTTCAAGGCTAGCTTGAACTACAAAACAAGGTCCTGTCTCAAAAAACAAACAAACAAACAAACAAAAAAACCTTCTCACACCCTCCAGGAAATTGGGTCCACTGCCCCACCAACATGTACAGATCAGGTCCACATTCTTGTGTTAAAAGCATGTGTTTGCAAGGCTCATTTTAAAAAAATTATTCATAATTTATTTGTGGTACTGGGTGTTGAACCCAGAGTCTTCACACTTAGCTACCATCCCCAGCACTTTAAAAAATTACTTTTAGCTAGGCATGGTGGCACACGCCTGTAATCCCGGCACTCAGGAGGCTGAGGCAGAAGGATCCTTGCAAGTTCAAGGCCAACCTGGGCTATAAAGTGAGCTCAAGGCCAGCCTGAACTGCATAGCAAGACCCTGTCTCAAAAAGACAAAAAAAAAATTATTTTTAATACTTGCAACACGATCTCAGTAAAATGTCTGCATTGGACTTGTAATTTCCATTCTCCTGCCTCAGCCTCCTAAGTGCTGGGGTTACAGACATGTGCCTGCCACCAGGCCTGGTTCTTGATGTTCTTTCCTTATTTTTATTCTTATTTTTGAGATGGAGTCTCCCTGTGTTGCCCAAGTTGATCTCTAACTCCTGGGCTCAAGCGATCTCCCCACCTGATCCTCAGGCACAGATGTCACTGTAACTGGCTTTCTTTCCTTCTTTTTAAAGTTAACAACAACAATTTTCCCCCTAGAATAAATTCCTAACTGCCCTCACTAGGTCACAGGCATATGAAAAGCTTTATGGTTCCTGAAACCTATTGCTCTTTATAGAAACACTAACACTTTTACCTTGTTTCCTGTGTGTCTGCCACTTCGGGAGTGCTGTGCTGTTTCACTCCCCGCAACTCAGAGGAGTTTCTGTCACCCAGGAGGAAAACTTGTCATGAAACAGCTCATCATAGTTCTGCCACAGGCAGCAACTGGCCCACTGCAGGGTTCAGCCTGGGGAAGTGACTCTGAAACTCACATGGTCACTCCCTGCCCACACCACCCGGCAGCTTCTCCAGAGACTTTCGCCATGTGGCCGCTGGCTGAGTGTGTCATTTTTAAACTGCGGCCTCACCAGCCATGAATGAGGACTGGCACTTTTTTACATTTTGGTGTTTTGCTCCACCAGCTTGTACAGTGCATGTTTGTGACCTGCCCTCTCCAACTCAGATTGGAGGAGGCCAAAATAAGGACACTGAAAAGTATTAGAAAATCGGGCCTGTTTAGCTTTGAACTTCCTGGAAGTTAAGACAAAGAGAAGGAGGGAATGTTCTCAAATAAAGAAAATCTGAAGATGCCAGGAGTTGGTTTTAGCTGGCTCAGCCTCTGTGCCCTGATTGAGTCCTTGTCCTGCCATTCATCAGGCTGCTTCCGTGGTCACCAGATGACTTTTTCTCAGATCCAGAGAGGTAGAAACTTCCCAGCTGGCCACAGTGGACCTGAAGAGCAATGCATAGGGAGAAAGAAGCACCAGAGTTTTAGGTCTGCAGTTCACCCATGTGGGGCCTCCTCCTCTCTCTTGTCCCAGCCTGGTCTAGGTCCTTGAATGTGTCACTGGGACCTATAGTCAGTCACAGGACATAAGCTTGAGAGGAGACAGAGATGGGAGAGTCGGAGAGCCCAGGAAGGCTGGATGTACACCTGGGCCACTGACTTCCCCTGTTTTGTCTCCTGGGAGAGGGTTATGGTTTGGGCCTATGGCCATATTACAGTTGTGAAGATTGAGGCATGTGGACACAGGAGGTCACCTGAGTCTACTGGTCTCTGAGACTCCAGCTTTAGGCCCTTGACTCCCTGGCCTGGGATCTCCTGTGCCTCACACAGCCATAGGAAGCTGGGACCTGGGGGGGGGTGGCCATCTGCTTTCAGGGCACAGCAGTCTGCAGTGCCAGTGTCACTCTGCTGTCCACAGGTTTTTTGGCACCAAGTGGATGATGTTCCTGGCCGTGGGCATCTACGCCCTCTTTGTCTCCACTAACTACTGGGAACGCTACTATACACTCGTGCCTTCTGCTGTGGCCCTGGGCATGGCCATTGTGCCTCTTTGGGCCTCCATGGGCAACTACATCACCAGGTGAGCCTGGTGGGCAGTGGAGTGGGAGGCTGGAGACTGGGCTGAGTCTCTGCTGCTTTGCCAGGCTCTGCTGGGCAACCTCAAACAAACCCCTTCCACCCTTTGGGCCTCAGTTCCCCTGCTTGGGCTGGCTGGTTTGTAGCTTTGGGTGCACAAAGTGGAGGCAGGGCAGAGACTGGACCAGGGATGGCCTTTGCTCCTTCGTGGCTCAGGATGGCGCAGAAGTACTATGAGTACTCCCACTATAAGGAGGGTGAGCAGAGGCCCCAGCACCGCCCACCGCGGGGCTCCCACGCGCCCTATCTTCTGGTTTTCCAAGCCGTCTTCTATAGCTTCTTCCATGTGAGTGCCACGTGGGGCACCGCGTAGGGGGTAGTGATATTTTAGGGCCGGAATCCACCCATGGGAACCCACTGCACCGTCTTCTCAGCCCTCTCCTGAGCCAGTCCGTTTGCTTACCTCTAGCAATGGAGACCTCATGGCTTTCCTACCACCAGTGCTGACCAGAAGGAAATCCTCCTTCTTTGGGCATCTGACCGCCACTAGGCTGTCCCCAAAGGTGGGAGGGCCCCTGTCCCATCAAGGCTGTGCCCAGATCCCTCCCCGAGACAGGCTCCATGCTGGGGCCTCGTACCTGGATTTGTGCCTGAGTCTGGCCCCATCTGCCCTCTTGTCCACAGCTGAGTTTCGCCTGCGCCCAGCTGCCCATGATTTATTTCCTGAACTCCTACCTGTATGACCTCAACCACACGCTGTGGAATGTGCAGAGCTGTGGTCAGTTCTCGTGTGGGGGGTGAGGTCCCCAAACCCCGCTCACCTCCCTCATCTGGGATGAGGCTGCCAGTGAGATCTCCTAGGGGCCCAGGGTGTGGTCAGTGCAGGGCGAGGTAGGGGGATGGGGGTGGCCGGTGCCCCTTTCCCAGTCTCTGGCCATAGGGGGAGAAGGCAGAAGAGTTGCACTTCCGCTCCCCTCCCCTGGGCACTCAGCCGGGGCGTCCCTCTCCTGCCCCCTCCACTCTGCCTCCACTGCCACCTGGCTGCATTTTGTGGCTAGGATGACAGCACACCTACTCCGGCCTCACATTTTCCAGGCACTAACAGCCACGGCATCCTCAGTGGCTTCAACAAGACGGTTCTACGGACGCTACCGCGTAGCAAAAACCTCATCGTGGTGGAGACCGTGCTCATGGGGGTGGCCTTCCTGGCCATGTTGCTGGTGCGGCCCGGCTAGAGTGGGGGCGGGGAGCAAGGCTGGGCTCGGCTTTGGAGACCTAGTCGGGGACCACCAAGGGCCACTGTCTGGGCTCGCAACGCGGGCTGAGTCCTGGAGTCGTGGCTGGTGCCTGTGAATCTAGAAATGTTTTTTTTTTGTTTGTTTTTTGTTTTTTTTTGCGTTACTGGGGATCGAACTCAGGACCCTGCGCTTGCTAGGCAAGCTCTTATTCCACTGAGCTGTATCCCCAGCCCGGTGCCTGTGAATCTAAAGTGGGGCTGGAATCCCAGGAACCAGGGTACCGGGAGACTGGTTGAGGAGGTTGGGGATCCGCCCAGGGTCCAGGCTGGAAGGTGTGGTTTAAGCCTAAGGCGGTACTGGAAGGCAGAGCAAACGCGCTGGGGGCGTGCTTAGGGCGTGGCTGTTGCTAGGGGCGAGGCTGGGAGCCTTGGGGTGTGGAGCAGTGTGGAGACTGGGGCCGAGAAGCGGGGCCAAGAGACAGGCCAAAGAGCAAGGGAGTGCTTTGGGGCGGGGCCCTGGGCTGAGGGCGGAGCTGAAGCGTGGGTGTCCCTGGGAGGCGGGTTTTGAGGTGTGGGTGGGGTTAGGCTGTGGGTGTGTTTGGACGCGGGGCCTTGATCTGGGGTGGGGCTGAAACCCAGGGGCGGAGCCTGGCTGTCAGCCTTCACAGAGTCTGTCTGCAGGTGCTGGGCCTGTGCGGCGCCGCGTACCGGCCCACCGAGGAAATCGACCTACGCAGCGTGGGCTGGGGCAACATCTTTCAGCTGCCCTTCAAGCACGTGCGTGACTTCCGCCTGCGCCACCTCGTGCCCTTCTTTATCTACAGCGGCTTTGAGGTGCTGTTCGCCTGCACCGGTCTCGCCCTGGTAAGTAAAGCCTGCACAGGGGTGTCAAAAAAAGGGATGTCTTGTTAAATTTGAATTGCGTATAAACAGCAAATAACTTTTGGTATGTTGTTTAAATATTTACAAGTGTGTCCCAAATAGTTCTCTCTTTCTTTCTCCTCCCTCCTTTCACCCTGGGTAAGTTATTCTAACTTCTCGTAAATTGAAATGAGGTATGTTCATAATGTTATTTGGTATTCTGCGAGTTATATCCCTTTGTGCCTGGGGATGTGCACCCCAAATTTTCCCATTACCCGTACCCCCGCTGCCTTCCCATCAGTCTGGCAGGGAGGCAGCATCCAGGAGGTCAGAGAGGGCAAAGAGGGCCTGAAGTGAAAGGGGCTTTCTGACCTCCAGGGCTTTCCTCTTGTCCCCTCAGGGCTATGGCGTGTGCTCCATGGGGCTGGAACGGCTGGCCTACCTCCTCATTGCGTACAGCCTGGGAGCCTCAGCCGCCTCATTCCTGGGTCTGCTGGGGCTGTGGCTGCCACGCTCCGTGCCCCTGGTGGCTGGGGCTCTGCTGCACCTGCTGCTCACCCTCAGCCTCTTCTTCTGGGCCCCTGTGCCTCGGGTGCAGCAGCAAAACTGGATCCTATATATGGTAGCTGTTCTCTGGGGTGTGGGCAGCGCACTGAACAAGACGGGTCTCAGCAGTGAGTATTGTCACGGGTGCTGGCCTGGCTGGGTGGGGCCTGTGGCAACTTCTGGGTGGCTGGAAGGTAGTGACATCCCAGGGACAGGCGTGAGGTCCTATGGAGACAGCAGGGAATTTATCACAGCCTGTTGTAGACATGGTAGAGAGAGGTGGGGATCCCTGTGGATGGCCTAGGGTGAAAGTCCCACCCACAATGTAGGACAGATGGGGAAGTCCCATGGACACTCTGAAAGTAGGTATGGGAGTTCTGGTGACACTCAAGTGTGGGCCTCAGGCCTGAGAACGTTGGTCTGAGATTTTGTAGATACACAGGGCAGCTGTGGGCTCTGTGAAGAGCCTTTAGGGACAGTGAAAAACACAACAGGGACAAATCTTTTAATACCTGGAGAGAGGGTCCACTTTGGCAGAGTTTCCATGACATTGGGAGATGTCAGGGCCTTTGTCTCAAGGAGTGTGGATAGCAGAAGGTGGTCCTAACCATGTCCTAGGGCACAGGTACAGGTCTGAGTCCTTTTAAAAATTTGTTTTCTGTTCTTTCCTCTTTTTTTCTGATGCTGGAGATCAAAACCAGGGCCTCATGTGTGCTAAGCAAGGAACCCACCACTGTGCAACTCCCTCAGCCCCAGAACTGGGTGTTTTTTTGTGGGAAGGACCCAGGAACAGACATAAAGGCCCAACCCAGTGTGCCCAGCACTAGCAGTCCAAATCTGGGCTGCTGGAGATGAAGCACTAGGGAAAGGACGGGTTTGCAGCAGGCATGGGTGGTCCTGAGTGCAGCTGTGTGATGCTGTCTGCATTTAGGTGAGCATGTGCCAGCAGCTGCACTGACTACATCCAAGTGCAGCTATGTCACTGTCCACAGTGGCATGTTCTGATGGGCCGGTGCAATTAACAGTTTTGAATGTTGCCCCTAGACCCTAGGATGGGAATGTGCATGTCCTGAGCCTGGCTAAAGTATTAGTAGCAATCACCCCATATGATCTGCCAGGTGCTGTGTCGGTTTTCTTACCTTAGAACTTTCTAATACAACATACAGTGTGTATAAGGTTACTTCACAGCTTGGAAAAACAGTTCTGGGCAATTAAAAAACTTGCCCCCAAATACCTGCAGAACCAACATTTGAATCAACATCTCAGCATCCCTAAACTCTCACCTCTGCTACCTTCCAGTCTCCAGCATCCCAGTCTGAGTTTGCTAACTCCCTGGCCAGTGCTCCTTTGGCCCACCCCAGGGAGGATTCTTTGTGAAACAAATCTCTGCTTCCTACATTTCAGGTTTGATGCGTAGAAATTTGGTTGCTAGAAACAGTTTGCCCTCCCTTGCCCCTGGACGGAAAGAGTAACAGCCCTTCACACTTGGCCTGAACCTTGGGGTCAGGGACAGGACACCCCTGAGCTTGGAGCTTTCCTCTTCTAGGGCCACAGGTGTACCTGGCAAGACCTGTGTGTACAACCCTTGCTTACCTGGGCACCATGATAACCAGGGTCTCCACTAGGGGGCGGGCAAGGACCAGGGTACTGTATATTGCTCCTTGGATGCTCCAGGGTCCTGAGATGGGACCAGTGCAAGGGCCTAGGAGAGTCACGGGTAGGAGATAAGCAGCCTCAGGCCCCAGGTAACACCTGTCCCCTGCCTACTCTGTCCTAATTGCCTGCAGCACTCCTGGGAATCATGTACGAGGACAAGGAGAGGCAGGACTTCATCTTCACCATCTACCACTGGTGGCAGGCTGTGGCCATCTTTGCAGTATACTTGGGCTCCAGCTTGCCCATGAAGGTGAGGCTGGGTGGGGTTAGGAGCCCCATGCCATACTCCCAGGCAACAGATACCTGCTGAGTATCCTGGCCTCACATCCTCCTAAAGGATCAGGCTGTGGCCAAGGACTCCTTCTCCCAGTCTCCTGGGGGTCCCGAGCCCAGCACCCCAATTACCACTTCACCGCCTGCCAGCCTGCTTACCCACCTTTGAAGGGAACCTCAGCTTGCTTTTTCCTTGTGTGTGCATTCCGTCCTCCCTGTGGCTCCTTGAGTCACCTCTTTGCCAAGTGCAGGGCTCTGGAAGCCCATCTTGCTTTATGGCCTGCGGGGGAGCAGGCTCCTCTGTTGGTGCTGGGCATGGAACCCAGGGCCTCATCCATGCGAGGCAAGGGCTCTACCACTGAGGTCCGGCCGCAGCCCAGCTTCTAGTACTATGCTCTGCAGCCTCAGCGGGTCAGTTTAGTAGTTTAGTCATGACCGGTATGTTACACAGTGACACAGTAGGGAATAGCAGAGAACATGCATGCAAGTACGTATGTATGTACTCAGGGTGCGCAACTGTTTTTGACTGAGAGGTAAGTCAAAAATCAAAAGCATCTGAAAAACATTTCTGTGACCCACTGTGTATAAGCGACCAGGAATAACCTAAGCCAGTGATGGCGAACCTTTCAGTGATAACAAATAGCCCACCATAGCACACTGCCACTGGTTCACCACCACTGACTAATCTTCCAAGAAAAAGGATTATCATTCTCCCTCTTAGGGAAACTGAGGCTCCCAGAAGTATGGCGATTGTACTAGATGATGTTGGGATTGAGTTTTGCTTCGGGAGGGTGCCCTGGAAGCCTGGGTGAGGGACTGGGGTAGTTGAAGGCCAGGCGGCTCCACGGACCCAGAAGAGTCATCCCGTCCCTTGCACCCAGGCGAAACTGGGTGTGCTGCTGGTGACCCTGGTGGTGGCTGTGGCCTCGTACCTCTGGATGGAGCAGAAGTTGCGGCGCGGGGTCCTCCCACGCCAGCCGCGCATCCCGCGGCCCCAGCACAAGGTGCGTGGCTACCGCTACCTGGAGGAGGACAACTCCGACGCGAGCGACACGGAGGGAGAGCGCGGCGGAGTCTGCGGCCAGGGCGCATGCGCGGAGGAGGAGGAACCGCAGGGGGCCCCTCGCTCGGGCCCGGATCCCGCGGGCCAATGTCGCAGGCCCTGCCCCTACGAACAGGCGCTGGGGGGCGACGGCCTAGAGCAATGAGAACCCCAGGGGCCCGACCTGGCCCTCGGACTCTGCCTTTCCGCTCGTCACCCTCAGTTTACTATCTCAGGTTGAGGGTGTTGGGTCCCCTCTGGGTCCTTCCCGTTGGCAGGAAGGTCGCTCTGTCCCCTCGCCTGTGTTCAAGACTGCCCCTTCCAGACTCCTGGTCCCCTGGAACTTCCGCATCCCCCTCCAGGGTGAGGTGGGCCCTGTGACCGCGAGGGGCTGCCACTCAGCGCCCTGCGCCAGGCTCTGCGCGAGCCCCAGAGCAAGGACAACGTCTCCTGACCGTCTGCATGCGGAGCTCACACCCTCTTGGCCAAAGGTCTGGCTCGCTTGTGACACGCTTTGCACCTCCTCTCCCGCCCCCCTGAGGACCTCCCAGAGCCCTCAGAAGCACGACTTTTTACAGCAAGTAAACAATAAAGATTTTTGTATTTTCCTGACTGGGGAGTCTGGTGCTGTGTGGGGGAAGGAGAGCGCCTGACACACCCACCTCGTGGATCTGGACCCTGGGGCGCTTCTTGGGAAGCTGCCTCAGCTCAGAACTGGGGGGTGTGGGGAGAAGGCCGCATCCTCCCAGCAGGGTTGTGTCGCCCCGCACCGGCACAGAAGCTGTCTTCCCATCTGGGGGCACTGCCTCTTCCCATGCCCAGTTCTCCGAATCCATCCAGAAGTGGTGTGGGGCGGAGGTTGCCTGACCAGTGTCTCCTGAAGCCTGCACTCCAGGTGGCCTGTACCCTGCGCTCCAGGTGGCCTGTACTGGTGTCACCCCTACAGCCGTGGCTCCCCGCCAGTTTTGTCTGTTGCAGGTGTGTCTGCCTACAGCACTCCGGGAGACACCTTTTTGTTTGGTTTTGGGTGGTTTTGGTTGTTTTTTGTTTTTGTTTTTGTTTTTGTTTGAGACAGGGTCTTGTTAGGTAGTTCAGGCAGGCCCTGGACTGACTATGTAGCCCAGGGTACTCTCAAACTCTCGGGTGATCCTCCTGCTTCAGCCTCCTGTTTACTGAGTGTCTTGGTTACTTTTTTCTCGTTGCTGAGACAAAATACCCAATACCCAAAATAAAGGAAGGAAAGGTTTATTTAGCTTACAGTTTGTGGAGGTTTTAGTCCATACTTGGCTGCTTCAGAGGCAGAGTGGCACATGGCAGAGGGCAAACTTCAGGGCAGCAAACAACCAGCAAATGTGTGGAACTGCAGGCAAGCAGCCTCTTTTTCTCCCCTACATTGTAAACAGCCTACCCCCACCCAGGGGTCGTGAACCTCTCAAACAATATCCATGCCCTCCTCTTCCACAGGCTCAGGATGTATACAAAGTAAGCACTCCAGCTTCCTGCTGAATCACTCATTAATTAAACCGGAAGATTCCCCAAGTTGACACAATGTATCAACCCTAACACTGAGATTACAGACCTGGGCTACCCATTTGAAGGCACTTTGGAGCCACAATGGGGTCACCGCATGCACATTAGACCTGGGAAATGGTTGTCTGAGCCCAGATAAACTTGTCACTGACCAGGCTACCCCTCAGGCCGGATGGCCAAAAGCGCAGAGGCTGGTGGAGGGGCCAGACCCCCATAAGGCCTCCACATGCCGCCCTCTCCATCCCACCCCCCATCAGCGGAGACAGAGAGCCCACTGTGAAGAGCTCTGAGTGGCTGAATGGGGCCCTGGGAGGGTTGCGGAGTCCCCATCTGCCTCCCCAGAGGTCCTGTACTGGGGCCACACCATTCCTACTCATAGCTTTTTGACCCCTGGCTGAAGGCCAGGCCTGCCCTTCCGCCCTGGCCCCACCCACTTGAGCCCCACCAGGTACCATGGTTCCTCTCTTTTTCTCTCCGCCCCCACTGCCCGCCCTGGAGCCAGAGTCTGTGGCCTCTCAAAGTTCCAACCCATCTGAGTTGTAGGTTCCTTCGCTGCAACTCCATAGGGAGATGTTAGACCTTTTAGCATGGTGGCTTCACGGTCCCCGGGCCCTGTGGAAATCTCAGAAGGACACAGCAGGAGGTTCCCTTCTTTTTCTTTGTTTTAGTACCGGGAATCGAACTTAGGACCTTGCGCTTGCCAGGCAGGCACTTGTGCCACTGAGCTATATATCCCCAGCCTGGTTTTCTACTTCTCGCTCTATTTTGGTTTGATTTTTTCTAATGGGGTCTTGCTGTATAGTCCAGCTTGGCTTCAAACTTGTAGTCCTCCTGCCCCAGCCTCCCAAGTGCTGGGGTTAGAGGTGTGCGCCACCATGCCCAGCTAAGAGGTTTTAAACTGGAGAGAAATCAGCCTTTTAGTGACAAGCAGATCCCAAAACCATCTCAGAACATGTCCCACACTTTCAACAAAATGCCTTAACTCTTATCTTTCTAGTTCCCGATTGTCATCTGTTGTGAAATTTTATACCTTCTGGAGTCAGGTCTGTGACACACTTGTGGCAGGATTCTAGCTAAACCAGCTAGAGTTAGGCGACTACACACTGGAATAACAAGCATCAGAACTAGGTTGGGTACTATTGGGAAGGGCCATAGGCCTTGGGTGTGTTGCGAAAACGTGGAGAGAGGTCTGGACAAAATGGCTTTGCAGTTTGTCATAGTTCAAAGCCATCATAAATGTTCCTTATGCTAAAGGATAAAGGGTGTAGTGTGGAGCAGACCCTAAGGCCCAGGCACACAGAATAGTGGAGTGTGTCTTCCAACCATGCTCCTGGTACTAGCAGCTCATGGAGTATGAGGAGCCCACATACCACCTGGCTGCTCCTGGCACACAGATCAGAGCCATATGCCCATGTAGGCAATATTGAGGCCCAGCAACACACATGCAGGACAGGCAGTGCCACCGGCCATGGTAGCGGGTCCCAGCAGGCTGGTTCTCTTCGGTCTCATTATCAGTTATGACTCTGGTGTTGGCGCCACCTCCCTTGTTGGTGTCCCTGGATAAGACGGCTGGTGGAGCTCTGGACCTCTGTGTGGAAGGTCAGCCGAAGCTGTAGCTTCTACCTCTGAGCACCATTCTTGCTCAAAAGGGGGTTCTGTAATTATGTCAATGTGCAGGATGGAAATTTCAAAAAGCTATATAATCCCACAAACCTGCAATCTATGTCAGCTGTCTTTATAAATCTCATTAGCAGGTGAGGTAACCTGAAAAAAGTCCTTCTAATGCCAAGGATATAGCTCAGTGGCGTAAGCCTGAGGTCAGGAGTTTGATTCCCAGTATATATAAAAAGAAAGTCCTGCTTCTAAACACTCAGAAGCGCTAGATAAGAAACTTCCTTTTAAATACATAGTGAAAGCTTAAGAAAATAAGCAAAGTTCCTTAGGGCCAAAAGTGAAGAAGGAACTGAAAACCCAGTGGAGACAAAGAACCTGATGCTTCAGCAGCTGCCTGGGTTTGAGGTTTTGGGGCTTTGCGGGGCACAGCTGAGGGTTGGGGACCTTTAAAAGGCACAGAGTTGGTGTTAAGGCCATGCATAAATCTGAGGCCACAGAAAAATGCCTTTAGGAGAAAAAGAAAGAAAACATTTTCACCCAGAGGAGCAGAAAGATGTAAGGAAATTTGAGCTTTGGGGGCAGAAAAAGTTTCCCTTGAGACTTGGAATGTCAGGCCTACGTTCTATAAGCTAAAATTCTCTATAAAGAAGTGACACCATCTGTAAGGTCTATGAACCCTGAAGTGGAGACATTAACATTCAAAATTAGTCTTTGCCTAGTAATACCCCTGGGGTTCCTGGCCAAACCAACTCATCATGCTTTCCAGATGTATCATCTAAGCCTGAACACACATGGTTCCACAGGTAAGGCCCTGCTGAAGCTGAGCTCACAATCCAAAATCACGGATCACAGAAGCAAACAAGTCACTGTAAGTAAAAGACAACAGAGTTCCATTCCGAACAGCTTCCAGCCATGAGAGAAGCTTCTTAAAGGGCTCCTAGTGACCCAACCTTTATATCTTCGTGTGATCTGCACCCTTTGAACCTGGGCTCGACCGACTGATCATCCGTTGATTGCAGGCTGGATCTACTAATTTAATTTTTTGTTAAGGAGGCCAGTAGAGGGCCGGGGATATAGCTCAGTGGCATAAAGCACCTCCCTGGCAAGAGCAAGGTCCTGAGTTCAATTCTCAGTACCAAAACAAAACAAAAGGAGACCGTAGGAGCCAAGAGTGCCTCCCACCAAAAGGTAGCACAAATATGGGATCCTTGGTGCTTCAACCATTGAGAAGTGAATGCTGTTCACCATCAGAATAAGTCCTCAGATTATGTCCTCAGGAGAACTCAGCCCAGCCCACACCATGGCTGTAGCCTTGTAAGACCTTGCGCAGATAACCATCTGCACTGTGCCAGGCTTCTGACTCATTCCAAGTGGGTGATGGGGAAAATGGGTGTTGCTTTAAGCTTCTGAATTTTTGTACATTTTGCCACAGCAATAGAAAGCTAATATAGTGGCGCAAGTACTGAGATGTCACTTCTGAGTGAGTTTATTTGTTTGTTTGTTTTTAAACTAGGATCTTACCTCGTAGCCCAGTCTGGCCTCAAACTAATTATGTTCCTGCCTCAGTCTCCCTAGTGCTGGGATTATAACCCTGAGTCACTCCACTTGATTTGAGAGTGGGTTGTTAAAAATTGATCCCATCGTGCTCACACCCTGCTTCTTGTTTGCTAGAAGCTACTGCCACATTGTTAGGTGCTTGTGGACAGGACCACAGTCTACTAAGAACTGAGGTCCTGCCCCAGCCACCCAGGAGAAACTGGCAGCTGCCAAGGGAGGAAACTTGGAAGTAGATGCTTTTGAGGAGGACCTCAAGATGACAGAAGCCCAGTCTTAACACTTTGATTGCAGCTGTGGGTGACTGCGATGTGCTGTGGAATCTGGTACCTGGCATCCCCTGCTGGATGCCAAGCACTTTGCCTCTTCTGGAATCTATGGATATTGGGACAAATGACACACGATACCAATGCACATGAAATCCGTTTGTTATTCACCCAGTAACAGTAAAAGGATTCGCCAGGGAGATGGGCCAGCGTGGGTATGCAATGAAACAAGACAGATCAGGGGGTGGCTTTGGGCTTTCATGCTGTTGGGGAGGGGCCGAGGTGGGGTGCTTTGTGCAGCCTTGAGCTCCTGGGGTTTGAGATTTTTGCTGGCACCTAGAGACTGACACATATGGCCAAACAGTGAAAATTGTATGCTACATGAAAGAAAACACGTGATAAACCAGGAGCTTGAGAGCAGCATGAATAACATAGCAAGGCTCAATATTAAAAGAAAAAATCCGTTTATAATGTGGTTGCATCATAAAGGGGAAGGGGAACATACCTTTGAGACAACAGTTTACCTGCCATGAAATCTTGGCTCTAACACTACAGCTCACCAAACAGGACTTTATGAATTTGCCCTAAGTGGTACAATATCAACTCATCAAGTTGCCAGAACAGAACACAGGCTATAAAGGACTCCATGCTGTGCTTCTAAGTCCTCATCCTTCCCCATGTCCCCACACTGGGCCCAACAGAACTGCCATTCCTTGACTCAGTGACCCCCCACCTTTCTCCTCCTCCTCCTCCTCCTGCCCCTCTTCCTTTAAAGTGCTTGGAATGGACATGGGGGCCTTAAGCATGCTGGACAGGTGCTCTGCCACTGAACTCACGTCCACCCCTTCTGGTGCAATTGCCAACCTCAGGAGTCCTGGCCTGCACACGGGCACCCTCTCCAAGGCTCTGTCTCTAAGCACCAGACCTGTCCTGCATCCCTTTCCTTAGGAAGTCCCTTCAGAGTTATTAGAAGAGTAAGACATTTATTTTGTGTTTGTGGGGGTCTCTGTGTCCCTGGAGAGGGGCCACCCATTGTCTAGCAGGGGGTGCTAGACACCCAAGCAAATCAGTTGGTGCTGAGAATAGCACGGATGGACACTGGCCATGGCGCCCTGTGTCCCTGACCTTGCTCACTTCTGCATCCATTTCCCCCATGCAACACAGCTCAGCCCATGGCTGATAGTCTTGTGTCCCCGTGACTGCACTGTGTCCCTTTAGGTCAGTTCTTTTGGTTTTTGCAAAATCTCTGCCTTTAATGTAGCAGCCTAACCCAGATATTCAGATGAGGAGAAGGGCAGGGAGCCAGACACTAAGGAGAGCAAGATTGCATCCTAGTAGGTCCCAGGACCTTCCACTGAGAGACCGGAGCCTGGTCCATGTCCCCACCAGGCACCAGCCCCCAGTATTTCTCAGACACTGGACAGGAGCTCCTGGGGGTGGTTCTGTGTGAGCGAGGGTTACTATTGTGTTCACAGAGCCTCAAAACCCACAGCAGGTGTCATCAGGGCTGTTCAAGGCCATGCAATCATGTGGCTGTTGCTGTCCTCACTGCTGTGAGATTTTGACCTGTACAGATTCTCTGGAAAAAACCAATGTAATAGAAGCCCCTCTCCCCCAAATACTCTGATCACAATAGGCAAAGATGAAATTACTCAGATGAGGAAAAATTAAGATTCAAACTCAGTATTTCCAAGTAAAAAGCAATAGATTAAAATTCAGTTTATCGCTGGGTACAGTGATGCATACCTGTAGCTCCAGATATTTAGGGAAAATTGGGAGACCCTCATCTCAAAAAATGGGCTTAAAAACTTCCAGATACTGAAGATGCTAAACTTAAATGTTTCTGAGTTCCCATGAATTTGAGGATGTAACCATTTTACCTATTGCTCAGACCTAAGAAAGGATCAATGTCATTCAACCGCAGGCACCTTTGAAGACTCAAAGGTCCCTACATAATAGTTCCAGGGAGCATTGGCACCCATGGGGGCTTAAGGGTGAGGTCTGCAGTCCTGGCAGGGGCCATCTCAAAAAGACCTGAAGGTTAATTTTCATAGAATGTTGTGAATCCCAATAATATAAAATTCCCACCAGGCTTTTGAGAAATATTGCAAGCACCCTGGAAGGACCCTGAAAGAGAGTAGAAAGGAGCCATTGGGGTCCCCAAATCCCCCTGGCTGCTGGTGAGTCACAAGGCAGCCAGCCTCCCCCGCCCCCCGTGGGAAAACTTCAGCTCTCAATATTTCTCTCGTTCCCTTACCTGTTCCACTTCAGTTCCCCTGGTCACAAAAGCTATCCCCGCCCTCATTCGCTCTGGCAGTTCACCTGCTCGGGTCGGGTCTTTCTGACATGGGCAACTCCTGCTGTTCAGGCTTCTGGCCTGGATGCCCTCCCCGCTGCTCGGGTTTGGCCTGTTCTGGCCCGGGGACATCTCCTTATCCCACCCCACCCCCGCCAAAAAAGGAGCTTAAAGGCCCACGCTTTCCTCAGCTCGGGGCTACCTTGGTCCGCTAGGTAGCCTGCTACTCTGTCCCTCCCCCAATAAAGACTTCTCTCATGTCAGAAGGTCTGGTCTGGTTCCGTGTGGGGTCTCGGTTTCTATCAGCTGCAAGCAGGCTGAAAGAGCGACTCAACTGCAAACGCTGGCCACCTGCCATGAAAAGGAAAAGAAAGCTCAGGGACAGAGCAGAGACCGCAGAACAGAGCCCAGAGTCACGCGTGTGATCAGATATTGCCCATCTGAGATGCCGGCTGGGTTTCAGAGCAGCTGTGGATCAGTGACTCCATCGTGTCCCCGTTTCTCCCTTGTGACAGAGCAGGAATGTCCCTCGCAGCTTCCCTGTTCTGAGGTTATGGAAGGCTGTGGGCAAGGCAGCAGTCAAGACATGGTCCTCTCCATGCTCACAGGAGAAAGGAATCCAAAGTTTGCCCACAGAACTGGTGGCAGAATTCAGTTCCTTGGGGGCCGTCTGGCCTCAGGCCTGGTTCCTCCAAAGCTGGTCATGAGGTTGTTGCCACAGTGGTTTTCTATAGGGGAGCTCACCCTTCATCAGAACACAGGCAGGCAGAGCCAGGAAAAATGAGAACGGTGAAATCAGAGTCTTTAAATGTTATTGAAGTGAAATTCATACAACATATGATTGACCATGGTATTTTATGTATACACAATGCTGTGCAACCCCTGTTTCATTCCAGCTTCAAAACTTGTCGGTTACCCAAGAAGAACACTCTATCTATTAAGCAATCACTTTCTGTTCCTTCCCCATCCCATCCTGGGAAACAACCAATCAGCTTTCTGCCACTGTGGATTTGCCTATGTTAGACATTTCGACATGAAATGAATCCTGTGATGAGACCTTTGTGTCTCAGACCTTTGTGTTTTCTTTCACTTAATGGAATGTGTTTAAGGTTCCTCCATGCTACAGCATGAATCAGTACTTCATAACTTTCAAAAATGGACTTTGTAGAGGACAAAAAAATTAGGATGTGTTATGTACATATACCAGCTCCTCATGATGCACATGATCATGATGTACTGCAAACATGTACTAATAAAAAATAGACTTTTTTTTTTTAATATTTTGCCTGTGCTCTGATGAAGCTGCTTGCCCCAGTGTGAGCTGCCCTGTGGAGAAACCAATGTGGGAACAACTTCATGACTGCCCCTGGCCAAAATGTATTTTTTATATTTTGTTCACCACAAAACTTCATTGCGCTTTACCCAGCTGAATTATATTCCATTAAGTGGATATGTTGTGTTTAATTTATACATTCATCTATTCATGAACATTTACATGGTTTTCATGTGTGGGCTGCTATGAAAAGCACTGCTTGATCATAAGTGTGCAAGTAGTGTATGAACACCTGTTTCAAGTCCTTTGCATATATACCTAGGAATAGAATTTTGCTTGGTCATGTAATTCTATGTCTAACATTTATTTCTGTGTTTAATCACAAAACTGCTTTCCATCGTAGCTGCATTATTTTACATTTACACACCATGCAAGGATTCCAGTTTCTCCAAATTTTTGTCAACATTTTTTCTTCTTTAAATTGTAGCCAATTCTTTAAGTTGTGGGTCTGAAGTGGTGTCTCATTATGGCTTTGGTTTGCATTTCCTTAACAATAAATGACATTGAGCATCTTTTTATGTACTTATTGGCCATTGTACACCTTCTTTGGAAAAATATCTAGTCCAGTCCATGGCCAATTTTAGGACTGAGGTGTTTGCATTTTTCTTGTTGAGTTGCAAGCATTCATTTTATATATATATATATATTTGAGACACGATCTTCCGTTCCTTTTTTTCCCGGGACCGGGGATCGAACTCAGGGCCCTAGTGCTTAGCGGCAAGCACTTAGCCCACTGAGCTGTACCTCCAGCCCGTAGAGACACGATCTTACTATGCAGTTCAGACTGGTCTTGAGCTTACTTTGTAGCCCAGGCTGATCTTGAATTCACAACAATCCTCCTGCCTCAGCCTCAGCCTCCTGAGTACTGGGATTACAGGCATGCATCACCACACCCAGCCCATAATTACATATTCTTGACGTATGGCCCTTACCCAAATATTTTCTCCCTTTTCTTATTATGGGAAAAAATCACTTTCCTAATAATGCTTTGTGTCCTATGCAGAAGTTCTAAAATTTTTAAAGACCAGTTTATCTATTTTGTTGTTGTTGTTGCTTGTGCATTGGTATCAAATCTGAAAATCCATTGCCAAATAAAGCTGATGAACACTTACTCCTTTTTAAAAAATCTCCTTATAGTTTTCTTAGTTCAGGTCTTCTCTATAGGTTGATCCATTTTGAGTTCATATTTGTGTATGGTGTGAGGTAAGGGTCCAACCTCCCCTTTTGTATGTATCTATCTAGTTAGTCCAGTACCATTTGTGGAAGAGACTAGTCTTACCTACTGAATTGTCTTGACCTCTCTGTAGAATTTATTAGCTTGAATTTACTAGAATTTATTATATTCAAGTGAAATGAATTGTACACACATGTAAATATTACATCCTATCTCTGGTGTGAGAAACTTAAAGTGTAAATATGGGCCAAAATGTATGTTAGGTATTATGAAATAGGAAGAAAATGTTCAAATGGGAAGCAGTAAATTACTTCTATTATCAGATAATATGATTCTATTTCTATAAAATCTCAACAATGCATACTACTTGACCCTACAGACTGCTACTTGAGCTAATAAATTCTTTTTTTTCCTTCAATCAGATTTTATTGGTACATTTTAGATATACATAATGATTATATTCATTATAGAAAATGTATGCCATATATGGTGTAACTTGATTCTTCTTTTGGCAATCAAATATTAATGAAAAGAGAACTGACAATGCCATGTTAAAACTTTAAGGAAAAACACAGCATACTTAGCAAATAATAGAGAACATAATTAGTTATGAGGTTTATGAATGTTTTGTCATACGTGCACTGTATTATTTTATTCTAGCTGCTGTATCTATACTAGGGATAGACAGGGTGGCTTAATCAGGTTTTAGAATTCTGGACCCTGAAAATCCAAGATCATGTGCAGGCTCATTCATTCCTAGTGAAGACTCTGTTCTTGGCTGGTGGATTGTCTTGCCTTCTTGCTTTATCTTGGGGGTGTGGCAGGAGAGAGGGAGAGGGAGGGACGGAGGGAGAAGGGGAGAGAGGGGATGAGAGAATGCTCTGGAGTCTCTTTCTTTTGCTCATTCATTCATTCATTCATTTTTGATACTTGTGATTGAACCCAGGTTCTTCCCACTGTATTACATCTGCAACCCTTTTAAAAATGTACTTTGAGACAGGATCTGCTACATCACTAACTTTCCTAGAATGGGCTTGAACTTGTGTGATCTTTCTGCTTCAACTTACCAGAATTCTACAATTATAGGTGTGTACCACAGTGCCCAGCTTCTTTCTTATAAGGCCACTGATCCCATAATAAGGACTCTACCTTCAGGAATTCGTCTAATACTAGTTTCTTCCAAAGGCCTCATCCCCAAACACCATCAAACGAGTGGTTAGAGCTTCAACACATGAATGAGGAGGCATAATTAATTGCATAATAATACCTAATTTTTTTTTCTTTTTTTTTTTTTTTCTGGTACCGGGGATCGAACTCAGGACCTTGCGCTTGCCAGGCAAGCGCTTATGCCACTGAGCTATACCCCCAGCCCCTTTTTTTTTTTTTAATAATACCTAATTTTAAATGTGCTGTAAAAAGCACAAATCTCAAAGAATCTCTCTCTCCCCTCCCTCCCTTCTTCCCTTTCCCCTTCTCCTGACCCCTTAAGATACTGCAGGAAGACACCCACCTACCAGACAAGAAGAGAGTCTTCACCGGGAATAAGTAAGCCTGCACAGGGTCTTGGACTTTACAAGGTCCAGAGTTCTAAAAACAAAATTTCTGTTTAATCCACCCAGTCCATGGCTACTACAAATGTGGCAGCTAGAACACATACCTGAACAAGTGAGGTTTGTTGCTCATTGTAGCTGAAGCTGCAGTGGTTAGGAAGCAGCAGTCAAGCCAGACCTGGGGACACATGCCCAGGATCCCATCACTCTCAGCCTTGGGAAGACCTTGCTTTGAAAACAGTACACCCTGCTCGCTGAGGGCCACCTAAGGTGGCATTTCCCTGAGATCATCAATCCAGGCACTCAGAGACTACTGCAGCCATGGTAGGAGAGCATCAGCCTAAGCGTGACACACTGTTATGGTTGATACATTGTATCAACTTGGGGAATCTGCACGTTTAACTAAGGAGTGATTCAGCAGAAAGCTGGGGTGCTTACTTTGTAAACATCCTGAGCCTGTGGAAGAGGAGGGCATGGATATTGTTTGAGAGGTTCACGACCCCTGGGTGGGGTAGATTGTTTACCATGTAGGGAAGAAAAAGAGGCTGCTTGCAGCCATTCTTCCCTTTTGCTCTGGTGGTTTTTGCTGTGCTCTGCTGCCCTGAACAGTTTGCCCTCTGACTTGTGCCACTCTGCTTTCGAACCAGCCAAGTATGGACTGAAACCTCCACAAACTGTAAGCTAAATAAACCTTTCCTTCCTTTATTTTGGGCATTGGGTATTTTGTCTCAGCAACGAGAGAAAAGTAACCAAGACACACACCTTGGCATCATCTATGTGATGCTGATTTTTCAGGCATGCAGAATGTGTAAGTTATGGGGTCACAGAGGCTTCTACCCAGATTTCAGAAGGAGACCTAAGCATCACTCTCTGGGTCATTCTGACAGGAGGTGTGGCTTGGCTGACAGCCAAGTGTCCCTACCCTGCTCCCACTACACTGCTACTGCCTCTCTGAAGAAGGGGTGTGGAAACTTCCAGAGACCAGCAGCCAATGAAGAGCAGTGACAGACTGAGCCATAGCATTAAGGCTCAGAGCTGTAATACTGGAGACCGAGGGCCCCTGATGCTCAAAGCCTGGAGCCACTAGCAGGGCTGTGCTTTGCCCATTCATGATTTCTATCTGAATTGAGCGAAAGAACCCCCAACTGACTGATGATGTAAGGAGGGGCAATTATTAATCACTTTGATTTGATCATTACACACTGTATGCATATATTAGATTATGAAACTGTACCCAATAAATTTGAACATTAAAATAATAAAAATAAAAGAAGTAATAGTCATTCATATATCCTGGGTGGAGGACTATCTGATCTGGACAATGTTCCTGTTTATCATGTTCAGTCCTGTGTATGGAAGACTTCTTTCTGTCTTCATCTATCATGGCCACAGAATGGCTTCCTTTGATGTTGCTATGCTGTGAAATTGTTTTTATTCAACAGGTTCTAGGTGTGAGTGCCAAGCCAACACCTGGATATCAGGGCCTGCCTCCCTCTCCCTTACCATTAAATTAAAATTTTTAACCCAGGGCTGGGGATGTGGCTTAATGGTAGAGCATTTGCCTAGTACACTCCAGGCACTGGTTTTGATTCCCAGCACTGCAAAACAAAATTTCCCAAATAATAGTATAAACAGAGTGGGGAAACAAGCCACCAACTGGAGGAAGTTATTTTCAGAAGATGTGCTTCACAGGGGGTTACCAACAAGAATATGTGAGCTCTTGCAAATAATAAGATAAAGAAAAATAACAATAAAAATAAGCCAAAGTAATCAAGAATTGAATTATCTGTAAGCAACTGAAAATATGTTGAACCTCACTAGTAATTGGTAAAATATAAAGTAAATCATTGTAAGAAAACCTTTCATACCAATTTTCTAGGATTTAACAATTTACTACAAGTTTTATGACTTAAAGTGTGAAATATATTCTCTCACAGTTCTAGAGGACTGGTCTGAAAAGGTGCTAGCAGGGCCGTGTTCCCACCAGAGGACCTAGGGGGAACTGCTGGTCCTTCTTTCTTCTAATTTTTGAGGCAGGGTCTCACTATGTGGTCCAGGTAGGCTTTGAATCTGCTTATGTAACCCAGGCTGTCCAGGGGCTTAGGGGCTTTGGAGGTGTTGAGTCAGACTCCCAAGCATCCTGCCAATGCACAGGACAGCCGCATGTGCCCGGCCCCAGTGTCCTTCCTACAAGTGCCGCCCTCAAAACAGTAGAAGCTGCAGCGTGGAGTGCACAGAGGAAGGACAATGCTGGCCATCTGGCTCTACGGATGGATCCTGCCTGTCCACGGGCCACACGAGACAGGCTTCATGGCAGTGCTGAGGCGGGAGTGGTCTGCCCTGCTCCAAAACCCAGCTGGACTCTCCCTGATGGCAGGGGCAAATTCCAGCCAGCAGGGGACACACGCATGTGAGGACAGTCACTAAAGGGACCTACAGTTGCCTTTATTATCACAGTAAAAGCCGCACATGGAGTAGACTGAAGGCGGCGACGGACCAGGGGCGGAGTGGTGCTGAGGCCTTCAGGGGCGGCTGAAACTCTACCGCTACCTGTGCTGACATCACAACACCAGTCCCTCCCTACCCCAGAGATGTCACCAAAGCTGTACAGCTTTGCCCTTGGGGTCAGCCTGTGGCTCCTGGCCCCATGACTTTCCTCCTTGTGCTCAAGCATAAGTATGGAAGACCTTGTTCCTGTGCCAGGGTAGCTCTGTCTGACTGTCCCAATGGAGAGCAGCAGGAAGCATGGAGTTAGGAAGAGCGCCATGTGCTTGAAGCCACCCCATGGATTCCCTTTGCCCCTGGAATCTGATCTTAGTACTCTACCCTACCAACAAGGTGTTCCTAGGCTGTCCCCTGCCTTTCCTGGCTCAGGGCAGGGCAGCCCCAGGAACTGCCTCCTGCCTTGGGACTTGCCTCTACTTCCTGTCTGCCAGGAACAGACACTCTTGCCTCACTGGCAAGTATCTGATCCACCCTCAACCTGCAGGGGCCAACTCAGCTGCTCTCTCTCCAGGGTCTGCTAACCATCTTGCATGGCTGGTGGCTTGTCTAGCACCACTTCCCCTGTGGACTGGACATTCTGAAGTAGGGACCAGTGCCATGTGGTGCTTAGCAAATATTTGTTGATGTCTTCATTTTTCTGGAAATCACAGTCCAGTATTCTCCAAGGGCAGCGGAGCAGGTGACTGTTGTTCCCAGCGGTAGCCTGATAGCGCCTGAAGATAAGATCACCTCCTACACTCAGAAGGTGTGAATGTGACCTTGTTTAGAAAAAGAGTCCTTACAAGTTCGGAAACGTATTCTCCCTACTGCACACGGGAGAGAGCAATGCTGGCAAGAGCCATCTAACAGCCGCAGACAGAACCTGGCCACTGAGGAGGCCCACGTTTCCCACTGGGGAACTGACACCTGTCCACAGATAGGTTGCATGGTACCTAAATTCTATCTCAATAGAGCTGTGCTTTAAAGGGAAGCATTTTCCTTTGCTAGTGTCACATCAGCATTTACATCAGAAGTTACCAAAGATTCGGGGTGAAGGGTTTGTACTAGTCTGTGGCTCCCACTGGCCCAGCTCCAGTCACAACCAAGCATTATCTCAGAAGTCCTGCCAGGTCACACAGGAACACCAATGTACCTGCTAAGAAACCCTCTGTGTGGACATCAGCATGGGATGGGCATGGAATCTGGCCCAGGGAGGGATGCGGACAGTGTCAGACTACAGTGGGGGTCTTCTGCTTCCCAGGGCCTCGAAGGCTCTCAAAGCCCACGGAACATTAGTAGCCAACCTTGAGTGGTACTGATTTTGTGCAGGAACTGCGACCTGTGTACTCTCTGCCCAGGCAATCCTCCCAGTAGCCAAGGTCACTTCCATGCTGCTTATGCCTTAGAGGGGTTGAGAGAGTTTAAGGAACCTACCACCAGTCACACAACAAGGAGGAGAAAAAACAAAGAACTGAATGAATCTCAGCCCCGAGTGAGGCTGCTGCCCGGGGGGCCCCCTCTCATCTGTCACCCTTTCTCCTGGTCACAGGCCCTCATCTGGACGTGGACGCTCTGACAGTGGGGGTGCGGGAGTAGAGGCTTCAGTGCAGGTGCCTGTGAGGGCTTTCTGGAAGAGGCAGCAGTTGCTGCCAGGATCCCACTGTTTTGCATCTTGTTACCCTCTGGGGGATTTTTCTCCTCATTGTAACTCCCTGCCACCCCTCCAGCCAGTCCTCAGAGCAGCCTCCCCCAGCCCAGCCTACCTGCTGCCCTGCTGGCGGTGCCAAGTGGGCTCTGAGAACAGGGCGGCTCGGGGCATGGGAGAGGTAGGTGTGGGGACACACCCCTGCCAGGTGTGGGCCGGGAGTCTGGTGCGGCAGGCTCCCAGGAGGATCAGGGGATTGCAGAGGCAGAGGCAGAGGCAGAGGCAGAGGCAAGCAGGCAAGAGCAGAGCTGAGCATCTGGAGGCAGAATGTCAAACAAGGGTGCAACCGAGGGTGCAGGCTCGGAGTCCACGCCTGGGTACGTGGGGTGAAGGGACAAGGGCCAGGGGCAGAGGGGCCTTAGGGCAAAAGGCCCAGGTTGGGAATGGAGGCTGGGGAAATGGAATGTGGGCTACAGGAAAGGGGTATGGCCAGCGGCCCAGCGGGGAAGATCAGGAAGGGGCCTGGGCTGAGGGGTGATAGTCTGGACTTGGAGGCTCGGAGAAGAGAGAGGCAACCTGGTGCTGCCCACGCTCTACTGTGTGGCTTTCTGGGCCTCACTCCCCCATGACATCCAGGCCCTGGGGAAGCGCATAGCATCCAGGCCTCTGTCCTCTCCGGGGGAGCTCCCTACAGGAGGCAGCCATTTGGGAAGATGGGGACCAGGACAGGGGTCATTGGAGTTGTGATCACTGTGTGTCTTGGAAATGGGTGGTCGGGAGGCAGGAACTGAGTCTTAGATTTCAGTTTCCAAAAGCTATATTCCCTGTTCACTGGTAATTCTGGAGGAATTACAGGCTCACTGCAGAACATCTAGAATCAACAGAAGACATTGAGGAGATCAGAGCACGCATTGGTACATGGTCGCCGTGTTGGTGGAGGGAGAGGTCTGTAGGGGCCACACAGGCCAGGACTGAGCCCATCCCAGCATCAGTGAGAAGGGTAAATCGCATGACCTCTCAGAGTGACAGTTTCCTCATCCTATGAGATTTAAACAAGTGATACTTGCAACAAAACAAAACAAAAAAACCTACCTCAGCTCCAAACGGCTGCTTGCCCTCCAGCCTTTGTTCCAAGCTGTTCTTCCCTGTGAGAAACTCCCGGCTTCCCTGAGCTGTCGATCAGCCCAGCTGCATCTAGTTTCCCAAAATCAGCCTCTGCGGGGCTTTTTGTGTGTGCTGACCCTGCATCTTGAATCCCCTCCCTGCCTCTCTACTGCCTTCGGCTCCTGGGTCTCTGGCTGGGCTCTGCAAGGAACCTGTGGTGCCCAGAGCCTGCCTGTAATTATAGTCGTGTACCACGGCATAACTGCGGTTTCCACTGCGTACAGCCATGAGCCCATAAGATTAGAACATAGCTAGGTGTGCAGGAGCCTGTGTCATCTCGGTCTGCGTAAGTACGTGCTGCGCTGCTGGCACAAGGACAAATCTGCCTTAATGCCTTTCTCAGCATCCGTCTTATTAAGCAGTGAAGTGTGTCAGTGTTCACAAGAGGCTGGGGTGTTCGTCTGTGTGTCCCCAGCCAGCCCCTGGCCCAGGGAACCCTGGGTGCTTCTTTCCTGCTGTGGGGCTGGGGAAGGAACTGCTGTGCAGCCCCAGCCCATGGGAATTTTAGGGACCTCAACTCCTACCTGCCAGACACTGCTGGCAGCTCAGTCATTTTACCAAGCACCAGGTGTGAACAGGGAGAACACAGGGGGTGTAGCCTGCCTCAGCTGGTAAAGGTGCACACTAGGAACAGGGTTCTGGGTCGGACACCAGGACCTCTGGAGTGCTCAGCTCTCCCCAGACCCCTGAGACATTTAGGTCCACAAAGGCTCCTGGTCCTTCAGGGTGCCCCACACACACCTAGCCTCAGGAAAGCACTGCTATGTCCTCCCCTGTGCTGGAGTGATGGCCAGGCTGCCATGGGGAAGGCAGGAGTGTCTGCAGGTTGGCTGGGGACGGCCCAGTACCTGAATCCTTCAGCTGGCACAATCTTACTAAGATCAGGGACTGAAGCAGTTGGCTTGAAGGCTCTGTGACCTCTGTGGCTATACAGTGACATGCCAAGGCCATGGGAGGGCACAGGTGCTGATGCTGGCCCACCCCACTGCTTGCACTGCTGTGGGCACGATTCTGAGGCAAGGGTCCCAGACAGCTCAGCCCACATACAGACACAGACTCACACAGGAACACACACCAAAGACACAGAGACAGACCTACACTGAGATACACACACACACACACACACACACACACACACACACGTACACAGAGACAGCCATCCACACAGACACACATCTGCACTTATCCACAGAGCCACACCAATAAATGGACACACACACACAGGCACACATGGACATACATAGAAACACATTCACACAAACACAGAGACACACATAGATATTCATGCTCCCGTAAATATACTCATAGGTACCCATGGACACACATGGAAGACACAGAGCAGATGCACAGCCAGACATTCAGATATGCACAGACACACACAGGATTCACAACACCATCCTGTGGGGTTATTGTGTTAATACTAACCCTCTGTTACTGTGGGTTGATCAGGTCTGCAATCTCCCAAATGAGTGTACAGCAAAGGTTAGATAAAAAGGGGCAAATGGAATGATTTCAGGGCTCCAGGCGGATCAAAGCCCTCTCACAGAATTTGAGATTCTCTCAGCTAAGACCAAGACCATCTCTGGGTGGCGCCTATTTATCTGGTTATTAGAAGAAGGGAGAGGAGGACTCATGAAGGGTAGAATCACTCAAAGAGTTCTCCAAGTAAGGTAGTAAATTAATCCTCAGTAAGGATTAAGTTAATCCACCCAGGAGGGAGATTCCTGAGGCTTTATCTAGTTGAGATCAGATCCAGGTGTCCTTGGCTCTGATCTTGTCTTATCATTTGAGGTTTTCTGGCTTCATCTGCCATTCCAAGTTCTAGTAGGGGTTAGTGACTCACAGAGATTCACTTACTATGAGTCTTCACCCACTTCCAGACAAGCAGCCTAGGCTTTGGACAGATTCACAAGTAAACATAAAAAGCCGGTTGGTTAATTTAAGTCCTGCTTGGGACTTCCTCATAGTGGTCTCCATCATGGGGTGACTGGCAGGGCCCTGTGTCAGGGAGGGTCTGGGAGCCAAGTGAGGTTACCAGATGCAGGGTTGCTGTTGGCCGTGAGGTGGGTAGATGGTGTCCCCAAAGGTAGGGGCAGCCCCAGCCACTGAACTCATGCCACCTGTCCAGCAGGATGGACCCCCCTGAGGACACAGTGCGGCAGCTGCGGGAGGCCTTCAACTCGGGGCGGACACAGCCAGCTGCGTTCCGGATGGCGCAGCTGGAGAGCCTGGGCCGCTTCCTCCGGGAAAAGCAGCAGCTGCTGCAGGAAGCACTGGCCCGGGACCTGCAAAAGGTGACTGAGGTGGGGGAGGGGGGTGTCCAGACAGGAGCTGCTGTGTCCTTTGTAAACCAGCGCCACCCCCTTGGTAACATCTCTGTCCTCCTAAGGAAGTATTTGTGCATGACATGACTGGTTGTGTTTCCAAATTTATTCCTGTTTTGTACCAGACCCTTCCCTCCCAAGTGGCGGGTCACAGGCCCCTTACAAGGAGCTCAGCACATGCGCAGCCACCCGTGAGGTAGGCTTGAGTGCTGTCCCCGGGTTATAAGCGCTGGGGAAACCGGGGCACTCACTTGACCACGGACACAAATGAAACTGGAGCCCAGGCAGCCAGAGTCCAAGTTCCCAGCCCTGCACATTTCCCATGGGGCCACTGTGCTGTCCGTGAGGCCCACCGGTGCCCTCCTCACACAGTGGGCCTCTGGCCGGCCGCAGGCCTGACCTCCCTTCTACCTACTCCACAGTCGCCCTTTGACTCAGATGTAGCTGAGATTATTCTGTGCCAGAATGAGGTGGATCTGGCCCTCAAGAACCTGCAGGCCTGGATGAAAGACAAACCAGCAAGCACGAATCTGGTGAGTCCCGCTGGCCAGGTAGCAGTGGTAGGAGGTGGGAGCCTGGGCCAGCTTGGCTCAGGCTCCTTGCTGCCCCTGACACAAGGGAGAATGAGTCTTTTCTCCAGGGACCCCATCACCCAGGGAGCTGAGGACCTGAGTATAGGGTGGGTGGGGACTGGGGTAGTCCCTGGCAGGGCCTCACGGTTCTTCCTGCACTGCAGGTCACAAAGCTGGGCTCGGCCTTCATCCGGAAGGAGCCCTTCGGCCTGGTGCTCATCATTGGCCCCTGGAACTATCCTGTGAACCTGACCCTGGTGCCCCTGGTGGGGGCCATTGCAGCAGGTGAGGAGGGGGTCCCAGGCCCTGCGCCCTCCCAGCCCAACAGCACCGTGCAAAGAGGGCCCCAGGGTCCCACAGGTTTCAGTGCTCTCTGACTGTAGCCCCTGGAAAGTAGGCAAGCACCAGCCTCCTCCGCTGCTGCCCCATCTCCCCTGCAGGGAACTGTGTGATACTGAAGCCATCAGAAATAAGCAAGGGGACAGAGAAGGTGCTGGCTGAGGTCCTGCCCCAGTACCTGGACCAGGTGAGGGTACCCTGCCCCTTTGACACCCACCATCCCTATACCCCTGCCCCTGCTGGCTGGGACATTCCTATGCCCTAGACCTGCCCCTTGAGCTGCCTGTCCAACTTGCAGAGCTGCTTTGCTGTGGTGCGCGCTGGGCCTGAGGAGACCCAGAAGTTGCTGGAGCACCAATTTGACTACATCCACTTCACAGGTGAGAGTGGTGCTGGCCAGGGTCCTGGGGCAGGGACAGCACAGGAAAGGGTGGGAAGGAATTGGAGGGAGGAGGCTGTAGTGGGGCATAAGGAACAAATTAGGAGTTAGAGGTGTCCCAGGAGCAATTAGCAGGCAGGCTGACCATGGCCCTTGGGAATCTTGGAGAAATTGGGAAGACTGGACTGAAGACAGATCCAGTGGATGGGACAGGCCAGGAGCTAGGCCACTAAAGGCCTTATGGAAAGAGAGGAGCAACAGCCATGTGCCTGGACCATCTAGCCCAGTGATGGCAAACCTTTTAGAGCTTTCAATGATACAAACAGCCCACTGCAACACGTGTGCCAAGGTTCGCCATCACTGATCTAGCCAGTCTAGCATGGGTCTCTTGACCACATCTCCAGGGAGCCCTCGTGTAGGCAAGATTGTCATGGCTGCTGCTGCCAAGTACCTGACACCCGTCACCCTGGAGCTGGGGGGCAAGAACCCCTGCTATGTGGATGACGACTGTGACCCCCAGACTGTGGCCAACCGCCTGGCTTGGTTCCGCTACTTCAACACTGGCCAGACCTGCGTTGCTCCCGATTACGTCCTGTGCAGCCCAGAGACTCGGGAGCGGCTGGTGCCTGCCTTGCAGAATGCCATCACTCGTTTCTATGGCAAGGACCCCCAGAACTCCCCCAACCTGGGCCGCATCATCAGCCAGAAACATTTCAAGCGACTCCAGGGACTGCTGCACTGTGGCCGCGTGGCCGTTGGTGGTCAGAGTGACGAGGACAATCTCTATATCGGTGAGCCCCTCTCCTGATTCCAGAGCGTGAATGTTCCAGAATGCTGTGGTTCTGAGCCTGTGGCTCCCCAGTTCTAAACTCTGGTCCCACAGCTTGGATCTGTTGAGCTCAGACCCCAGGTCTGGGTGCCCAGAGTGCTATTTAAATGACCTCTGTCCCTTCAACTGCTGTCCCTTGCGGGAAGGACCCAGATCCTTAGATCCAGTGAGCATGGTGTCCTGGGAGGTCAGACCCTGGAACCCTAGCCTGGAGTCTAGTCCTGGCCCTGCCCCTAGGGGTCATCCCGGTTACTCCACAAGGCTGAGCCGCCCCAATGCCCGCAGCACCCACAGTGCTGGTGGACGTGCAGGAGACAGAACCAGTGATGCAGGAGGAAATCTTTGGGCCCATCCTGCCCCTGATGACTGTGAGGAGCCTGGACGAGGCCATTGACTTCATCAACCGTCGGGAGAAGCCGCTGGCCCTGTACGCCTTCTCTAACAACAGCCAGGTGGGGCCCAGTGGACTGGGGTGACAGACGGGCCCAAATGGGTACAGACTGGCCAGATCCCCTTTTACAGCCCTCTGGATTTTAGGACAGCAGTCACCTCAAGGTTGCCTTTGATCCTGGTAGCACTGGGTACCAGTGTGTCCTGCACAAGGCTGCCCAGCAGAGGGCTCTGGGCCAGGCTGGCCAGCTGTCTGTCCTAGCCCACGTGGGCTCCCTCTGCAGGAAGGAGTGCTCTAGGGACCCTCCTTTTCCTGTACTGTGCAAAGGTCCTCCCTGGTAAGCAGAGAGCCTGAATGGGGTTGGAGGCTGGCACAAGGCTGGGGCCCCACAGGCTGGTCACAGAGAGACACTCTCCTAGTATCCCAGCCATACTGCTGGGCCGTGTAGTCACAAGCTCTGCTTGATACTGCAGGATTTCCTCTACGTTCAGATCCTGCTTGTAGTAACCACAGCCTACCTGAACCATCCTAAGAAGGCATCATCTCTTCCAGGGTGCTTAGATGGGAGGGGATTGCTCAGTGGAGGTTACCAAGCACTGGAGCTGTGGTGGCCTTTCTGCTCCCCCGTGAGATGGTCAGGTCTCCAGCCTTCCTAGCCGATGACAGGGACCCACTTCCACGCCTCCCCCATTTCCCCAGGTGGTCAACCAGGTGCTGGACCGGACCAGCAGCGGCAACTTTGGAGGCAACGATGGCTTTCTGTACACAACTGTGCCATCCCTGCCATTTGGAGGAGTCGGTGAGTCTCGGCCTTCCCTTACTGTCCAGCTCCCCACCCATCCCCCTGGCTCAGACGTGCACGTCTTTTCACTCGCTGTTCCACTTTGAGCCTGTCAAGGCCTCAGTTTCCCTATCTGTAAAATGCCTGTAGAATTGCCTGGTTCCTTGAGCTCACTGTCAGCTGTGGGCTGCAGCTGGAGCTGGTGTGGGGGCCAGAGAGAATCCTGGCCTCAGATCCTCACTTCCTGTGCCCATATAGGCAAAAGTGGAATGGGCAGGTACCACGGCAAGTTCTCCTTCGACACCTTCTCCAACCACCGTGCCTGCCTACTCTCTCCCTCGGGCCTGGAGAAGCTCAATGAGATCCGCTACCCACCCTATAGTTCTCGGGCCCAGAAGCTGCTGAGATGGGTCCTGAGTTCCCACAGCTGCACCCTTCTGTGAGGGCTGCCCATCTCCCACACACACCAAGGGCCCCTGCCATCTGCTGCTGGTGACTGCCAAGCCCCTGACCCACCCTGCGCTGTCAGCTGCTGCCCACCTGCTCAGTGGTCCCTGAAAGACAGGTGTCCAGCCCAGGGTCGAAGACTGCACTCCAGGGTTTTTTTCTGAACAGACCTCTAGCTAGGCAGCACCTCTGGGTGGCTGGTCTAGTCCCTTCCTATATCAAAGTCCTCTCTATAGCCTTCTGTCCCTCTGCTTAGACAGGTCTGGTGATCGGGAACCTCTGTGTCCCAAGCTTGGAAGTTTCTGTGACTAGAGAAGATTCTCTAAATAAAAGTATAAATAGGGTCCCCCAAGGCAGAGCAATTGCCACCAGCTCCATGCACACCTGGGGAGGGGTACACCTGACCTGAAACATCATCTGACCTGAACGCAAGATCTGGCTGATGGTGGGATCTGCCGGGCAAGTGTGAGGCTGTGTGTGGGACCAAGGGGAAGGAGTCATGATGTCTGCAGTGGGCACAGGCAGGGGAGTGCAGTGGTGGCCTCATCTGTCCTCCCTGCTGTCAGCTCCTAGAAGGTGGCCTGGGCTGGCAGAATTTATTACTGATGACTTCCTCTGACACGTGGGAAAACTGAGGTCTGAAAGCTGGACAAGGTTGAGCTGAGTTTACAAGGAAAAGCAGGACAGAACTGAGTGAGAGTGGACTTACTGGGAAATATGGGGGGTCAGCATACAGCAGGTGACCCCTGGGTCATTCCTACTGGCTCTGCAGTGGACCTCAGAAGCTTTCCAGTGTGCTCCCAAGGATTCAAAGAGGTGTCCCTCCTGCCAGAGTGCTGTGGGTTGAAACCTCTGCCCTCCACACCCAGTTAAGACTCTTTTTACTGGCAAATGATGAAAGTGGAAATAGAGTCTAGCTCACTGGAGTGTGCCCAGTACCACACAGATTCCCTGGGGGACGCCTACGAGTGAGTGAATGAATGAATGAATTAAGTGGGGTGGGGTGTTGCAGGGGGGAGGGAGAGATGATGCCAGCTTGTCTTTGCGGCCTCTGCCCACGTTCCTTCCCAACCAGGCCACAAGCCCTCTGAGAAGGGGGCTGAGTGTCCCCACCTGGGTGGCCTCAAGCCAGGCCTCAGCCCTGAGAATCAGACTGTTGAAGCATTGGGGCAGGCCCTGTGCCCATATGTCTCCAATGTGGCGTGCTCAGAATTCAACTCCCAGTGGATCCCTCCAGCAAGTCCGTCTCTCTCCCTGTCCCCGTGCCCTGCCCCAGGACCTTCCTGGCACCCCAGCCCCCATATCCAAGTCATCAGCCGGCTCTGTCCCTTCCACCCTGCCTGTGCCGGCGGCATCGCCTGAATGAGGCCTCACCTCAGCAGAGGCAGAGCCACCACTGCTTCCCTGCTGTCCCCTCTTGGCTGGCTGCCCGGGATTGGATTCCATGCAGTGGCTGAGCACCTCTGGAGAAAGCCCTTAGACCTTTAAGTGGTTCCTTAGGACCAAGCCCTTGGCATGGGCCACGAGGCCCTGCAAGACTGGCCCTGTGACCCTGTGTTCCCCTGCCTCTCAGAGTTAGCTTTGGGACTTCATGTGAGCCTCCCTCGGGAAAGGAGGTCAGTGAGCAGCAGCTGGAGCCCCTAGGTCTACCATGTGAACTTGGGAGCCCCCCACAGGTAGATGGGAGGCACTGTAGTCGGGGCATATGGAGAAGGACCCAGACCCGAGCTGGGTTGCCCACAGTTAGAGGTGGCTCAGAGAAGCCGGTGGAGGACGTTCGGTGTCATTTCAGAAGGGTCATCTCAGAAGGGTTTCCAGAGGGCTGGAGTCCTCAGCAGACCAGGGACATGGGGTGAGGCTTCAGGGACCTGGGTGAAGACAGCACCTCAGCGACATGGAAAGAAAGGCCAGGCAGAGGCAGCAAGCCGGGACCAAGCCCAGAGTCTGAACCTGGTCCACAGAGTGGACAGTGGGCAAGGGGCACCACAGCCACTGAACCAGTGACCTTCAGGGGTGGCTCTTCGACCACAAAGTCCTCTTGCATCAAGCTTAACAAATGTAGGGTCAGCTGAGGTTCTGACCCCCTTCTGAGCCCCAGTTTCCCAGACAGGAATGAAGACGTTGGACCCCCTGACACCCCAGGTGTCATTGTCCTGAGCCTGCACCTACCCAGGGTGCCCTGCCGCCCATTGCTCACTGCTGCTTACTGCTGCTGAGGCTAGGACAGCTCGCCTGTTTGCCAGGCAGGAGCTGAGGCCCAGAGAGGGCGCAGACTCTCTTTAGACCATGCAGCCTGTAGGTTTGGGTGAGTTAGAACTAAGGTAAGCCCCTTCTGTTCTGCAAACACCCACTGAAATGGGGAAGCTCCACTCCAGCCCAGGGACCTGAAACCTTCCAGTACCATTGTCCTCCTCAGAGGTGGGGCGTCCAGAACCTGGTAGCAGGAAGCACTGGTGGTCCCCAGCAACCTCCAAAATAGCCAAGTATACCAGGCAGGCTGTTCTTTCCCCAGAGGTCCCAAATGAGTCAGCAGGATCTCAGCAGGCTGTGTGGGCCATCAGGATAAAGACCAAGGCTTCAGAGTCAAATAGCAGGGCCCAAGCAGAGAAGGAGCTGGCCAGAAGCAGCGGGCTTATCTACTGATTCACTCCATCACTGCCTGGCACCAGTGGGGCAATGTTCCTCCCAAGTCATTCTCTAGAGTCTTAGCCGGCTGCCTGCAGGGCTATTGCCGCTGCAGCTGCTGCTGGAAGCTTCATAAAGGCCCTTCACAGAGGTTTCTACCCGCTCCTGGGTACCTGAGGAAGGTGCAGCTTCCCTGGCGGAGCAAGGACAAGTCGCAGGCCCTACAATCCTCAGGCTGAGCTTAGGGAGCCTGCGGTGCTGGGCAAAGAGCAAAGGGCAAGCACAGGCCACACGCAGAGCTGAGTGTGATCTGAGCAGCTGCAGGGAGGGGGAAGCCAGAGGAGCACAGAGCCCTGGGCTGGCTGTGGGCTTGTCACTGCGGAGGCCCACATCTGAAGTGAAGCAGGTCTGGGACTCGACCCCCGGGGAGTCTCAACCTTGGGGCCCAGTGCAGGGGTTCAAGAAGCAATGGGTAACCAGGCTGTACATGGTCTAGCTTTTTGCCCAATGACCTCTGGACCCTTTGGTTCCTGCCATAGCTGAAGAGGATAGGAGGGAGAGGTATGCGGGCTGGGTGCAGGGAACTCTCCTTTGGTCCTTTCCCCTTGCCCCTTGAGAGCCGGCAGGGAGAAGATGAGGGCAGACTAGACATGCTGGCTTCCAGTCCCAGCCTGCCTCCAGTGTGCTGTGCCTATGTGCATTGTGTCCAAGCCTCAATTTCCACATTGGTAAAATGGGTCTGTGGGTCATTTCCTAAAATAGAAAAATGGAGTAATTTCAGCTATATGCTCCCTGAAAAATGACTAAAAGTATTGGATGAAATATTTTGAAGTTTTTTTTTTTTTCTTGAGATATGGTCATGCTTTTCAGTCCACGCTGTCTTTGAACTTGTCATCCTCCTGCCTTGGTCTATTGAGTGCTGGAATTATAGACATACGAAGTTTTGTTTAAAACATCAAAGAACCATAAAACTCAGAGCCCATGAGGGCACAGCCTTTAGGGTGAGGGTGGCCCTAGCCTTGTGGAAGTTATAAGGACGAGATGATAGCTGAGTTGGGGACTCCATCCGGTGGCCAACAAGGCCCGTCCCTGGATAGGAACTTTCATGGCATGGTCTAGTGGCCAAAACCAAGTCACTGGCCCACAGCTGGCCCACCTCTTAGCAGCTCAGGGAAGGCACCTCTCTGTGAGGACCCAGCTGACCAGCTACTGGCACCTGGGCCAAGCCCCAGATATCACCCTTGATTGCACGCTGTGCAGTGGCCTCTGACCTGGCAGTCAGTGAGCCAGAGCCTACTGGGAAGGTTGTTGTCCAGGCCTTAAAGGAATCCTGGCAAGTGATTCTCCAGCGCCATGTGTAGCTCCCAGCGGGAGTCCCGGGTGCCCTTGGAGGCAGGGCTGTCCCTGTTTCCAGATGAAGAACAGAGGGCAAGGACAGGAATCTGTCTGCAAGACCTGAACCATTCAGGCTGAGGCACATGGGGTGGAGCTTGGGTGGGGGGGGACCCCAGAACTGTGACCTTTGGCCACATGGACCTCAGCCCATGCCACTCACCCCTTGCTGTCCTCCAACTCAGCACAAATACTTCCTGCCTGGTGATCTTGGCCGCATAAATGCTGCATGTGTAGGGACAACATTCCAGCCCTGGTGACCTGGAGAGCTCAGTTCCTCACTGGCAGGTAAGAAGCCTCCTCCCAAAGGCCCCTGTGCCAGCTCAGAGAAGCACAAGGAGTGGCTAGAGGGTGCAGGGGTTGCCTGGAACCCAGACATGCCACAGATAGCTGGTGTGGTGCACTATCTACTCCTTATGTAGGCTTCAGCTTTCCCACCTGTAAAGTGAGCACAGTTGTCCTTGGCAGAAGGTGTGCCTTGGCCAATCCATGTCCATGCCCCTGAACATCTGGCCTCCTCTAGGCTTCTCCCTAAAAGGAGTAGAAAGCTTTCTCCCCAGAGGAGGAGAGAAAGGGCAATGCCAGCCCCCAAGGAAGGCTCCAAAGAGGCACTTCAGGCACCAGGCAGGACACCTATTAGGCTGAGGGTGCCCTTGAGTTGTGCCTCTGGAGTACAGATGAGACACAGCTGAAGCCAGCTACACCTCTGGGCAAACGCTGCCCTGCCCAGCTTGAGTTCCTCAGGCCCTGGAGAGCTCATCACCACTGACCCTGCTCTAGGCACTGAACCCGTGCCTGTGCCTGGGTCTCCTATGTCTGCCCAACCACCAGGTGACCCACCTCGCACAGGGATGTGCTCCCTGCCTGTGCCCCAGGAGCCCCTGTGCCGTGTGGCTGTGACCGGGGGCACCCATGGCAACGAGATGTCCGGCGTCTACCTGGCCCGGCACTGGCTGCGGGACCCAGTGGAGCTGCAGAGACCCAGCTTCTCTGCTATGCCCGTGCTGGCCAACCCAGCAGCCACAGCCGTCTGTCGCCGCCACATAGGCCGTGACCTCAATCGCACCTTCACCAACAGCATCCTTACGTGAGTGCCACTGCTCCAGCTGCCAGCAGGGTCCTCCCTTGCCTCTGCTCTCCCTCCTCTCTGCCTGTACTGCCTGGTCCTCCCTTTGCACTTTAGCGAGGTCCAGATTAATGTCACCTCCTCTAGGATGCCCTCCTTGACTCCAGGCTGGGTCAAGGGCCCTGTGGGTTTCTCAGACACCAGCCTGCCTTCAGATCAGCTGTGTTTAGTGGCCTTGCACTCCAGGCACTGCCCAGGTCTCCTTCAGGGGGGCACTTGTGGGGCCCCACCTCCAGGCCAGGCCCCAGCTAGTAGGTGAGAGAGACAATGGGAATTAGCAACAAGGGGTTGGCCTCAGCTTTTCCGGAGACAGAGAAGAGCTCAGCAATCACAGCACAGGAGGCTAAGTGAAGGGACGGGGAAGCCCCGCACGGCCTGCTGCAAGGCCACCAGCAGCCAGGGGAGACTCAGCCAAGTCCCAGAAAGTGAGTACGAGTCAGCCAGGTGAAGAGAAGGGAGAATGAATTTCCAGCAGAGGTTCGCAGCACAGGCAGAGCCTGGCAGTGCGACAAGCATGGTGCTTGGGAGAAGTGGGTGGGGCGGGAGCAAGCTGAGCTGAGGGTGGCTGGCAGGCCCAACCCAGGGCTGGCACTGCACGGGGAAGCAGGGGCCAAGGGGGCACAGGCACGGGTGGAGGAGGAGCCCCTGGCCGCGCTAAGCATCTCGGGCCAGCTGCACGAGTCCCTTTCCCAGTTGAACCGCCGCAGACTGATTGCTCCTACTGGGCTGTACCCCTCCTGCCCCACAGTTCCAGGCCCACCCTGGATGAACCCTACGAGGTCACAAGAGCCCGGGAGCTGAACCAGCTGCTGGGGCCCAAAAACTCCAGCCAGGCCTTCGATTTTGTCCTCGATCTGCACAACACCACTGCCAACATGGGCACCTGCTTCATTTTGAATGCGACAGACATCTTCGCCACGCACCTATGCCACCACCTGCAGGTGGCTCCAGCCTCGTACAGTCCCCAGAGGGCAGGGAGAGCGGGCAGCTGGGGAAGAGGGAAGAGGGGACGGAGCCCAGGCTGCACCGGCCCCTTTCCCTGGGTTAATCTCCCCTGTGGGGCGGTCCCAGGGCTGCCACCTCCGAGTCCTCCAGGCCCTTGGCTGGGCCAGTGCAGGTAGTGCCCGGTGCTGCTCTGCCCTGCCTCAGTTTCCCATCCTTGGTAGGCCTGGGTCCCTGATCTGCCCCTTCTGCCCCCAGCTGCAGCACTCTGAGCCGCCCCCCCGGGTCTTGGTGTTCAAGGCATCAGAGGAAACATTCAGCCTGGAATCGGTGGCCAAACATGGAATGAGTGGGCTGTGGGCTCTGGGGAAGTGGGTGGGGTCGGGATGAAGGGAGCAGGGCCATGGTCCAGGAGGTGTGACCAAGGGCTAGGGGTGTGGTGGGAACCAGGGGCGGAGCCTCCCAGAGCGAGGGTCTCAAACTGGGGCTTGCAAACCCCTGGGATGCCTACATGACCTCTTTCCTTGCTGTCCCCAGCCATAGAACTGGGCCCCCAGCCTCAGGGCGTGCTGCGGGCCAACCTCGTCTCCCGGATGAGATCCCTGGTGGCCTCTACTCTGGACCTCATTGAGCTCTTCAACCAGGGTGAGACCCAAAGGCTGGGAAACTGAGGTCCAGAGGAGAGAGCCAGCTCCCGGAGCCCCAAGGGAGACAGCGCTGTCACCCTGGCCTCCCACACAGGCACAGCCTTTCCGGCCTTTGAGATGGAAGTCTACAAATTCCTGAGCTTCATGGACTTTCCACACACAGAGGACGGGGACCTGGCTGGCATGGTGCATCCCCAGCTCCAGGTGCATGGGGTGGAGAGGTTCTGAGGCCACTTCCTGGGGGTGTCAGGGAAAGGAGGCCCAGAGGGAGGGACCAGGCCTCTCAGAGGTCCTCAGCCCTCAGAACCCAGAGCAGAATAGGAGGCTGACTCCAGACCCCTTTTTGTCTGCCCTGGGACCCCCATATGCAGGTCTCGCACTGGGGGCCACAGCAACCCTCATAGGAGGGTTGGAGGACTGGGGGTGGCAGCAGAGGAGGGAGGACGTGTGGAGCAGGCCCCACCCAATTCACCTTCAGAGACAGAAGCCCATCCCTGAGTGTCCCTATGCCTGTCAGCCATAGTCCAGCACATCCCTCCCTCCCTTCCCTTCCCAAATGTCCAGGATGAGAAATCCTCCTCCACTGGGTCAATGGCTGAGACCTGGCAGCTGCCAGGTTCTGTTCTGTTTGCTGCCACATCAGGGCCCCTGTGGAATAGGGTCTGTGCATTTCCTGGGCCTCTAGTCTCTGCAAGTTTTATCTTGAGGTGTTATCATACTTGGAAAGACATTCTGGGGTAGGGACACCATCCTTTCAGTGTTTGGGGATGGACAGTTTAAACCAGCCCTACTGATCTACTTTGCAGATGTCACTGGTCATCTTAGGACATTTACTTTAAAAAGTACAGTCATGGAGCCGGGTGTGGTGGGCCACACCTGTAATCTCAGGTATTCAGGGAATAAGGCAGGAGGATCAAAAGTTCAAGGCCTGCCTGGGCAATTTAGCAAAATTCTGTCTCAAAACAAAGAATAAAAAGGCTGTGAATGTAGCTTAGTGAGAAGGCCCTGTGTTCAATTTCCAGTAATGTCCAACACTGCCCCCCCAAAAACACAGGATAACAACGAGTCACATACATAACATTTCAGTGACGTTATGACCATCTTAGTTTATGTAACTGTACTCTGTGATGTTTCCACAGTGACAAACTCACCTACCAGCATATTTCTTGGAACTAACCCCCTTATTCAGTGACACCTGACAGTGCTGTACTAGGTGTCGAGCACATTTTAAGCATTATTAACCGGCTTAGTTTAGGTCTCGGAATCATAGGAGAAATTATCCCTGTTTTACAAACACAGAGGATGAGGAACATAGAAGTTAAATAACTTGCTCAGGGTTAGATGGCAAATAAGAATTTGCATTCAGGCTTTGAGCACTGACGTACCTGTCCTTGTAACAATAAGGCTACACTTCCACAGTGACAGCCGTCTTCCCAAGGGGACGGATGTCTCCCTCTCTAGATGTGCAATAAGTTGACAGGTCACCAGACACCTTGCCACATGGACCAAGGAAGAGAAGGCTGGGTGGGCCAGGCGCTGGGTGAGTGGGCCTCTCCTGGGTGCCACTAGCGGGGGTCGTGGCCCTGCTCCAGCCTAAGCGCCTTGGTCCCAGCAACCATGGCCGTGGTTATCTTCCCAGGACCAGGACTTTGAACCTCTGCAGCCTGGTGCACCCATCTTCCAGATGTTCAGTGGCGAGGAGGTGCTCTACAAGGGGGACTCCACCGTGTACCCCGTGTTCATCAACGAGGCTGCCTACTATGAGAAGAACATTGCCTTCATGGTGACAGAGAAGCTCACGGTCTCAATACCTGCCTTGCCTGTGCTGACCCCAGCCCCACCCCAGTAATTTAGCCACACCTGCCCAGCCTCAGCCTTCCCATCTCAACAGTGGGTACTGAGGCACAGGGGTAAGCCCAGGGACCTGTGCGCCATGCTCCTTGTCAGGTCACCTAATGCCAGGCCTACTTCCTGTTATAAAATGGAAAATGTTCTGTGGTTCATGGATTCTCTGTCACGCATACCCCCTCTGGCTAGGAAAGTGGATGGATGGAGGGAGGGTTAACCACAGGATCTGGGCAGGTCTGGCCACACATGCTGTGTGTCCCGGGACCAGTGTGGCTGTGCCTGGGAAAGATCCCATATTGTACTGAGGACCCAGAGGAGGACTGTCCTGGTCCCAGGAGAGGGGCTTCCAGAGACAGCCACAACTCAGAAGGCCTTGAGCTGTACAGTCCTGGGCTAGAGGGGCCAGCAGGGGGGAACAGAGACCTGTGCCCGTGTGTGTGCGTGGCCATGTCCGTGCCTACCCAGAGTGCCTGTTGGTGTGCATGCATTTTCCCACATACACATCTCTAGGATTCCTAATGCCTTGGGTGTTCTTCTGAGGGGCTCTGTGTGTCCAGGCAAACAGCCTAAATGTACATTTCCCAGTGCTTAATAGGTCCCATGCCACAGTGGTTCAGGAGGCTTCAGGGCAGGGGATGGGGACACCCAGAAATCTGTCCAGCTGTCAGAGCACCCAGAGAAGGTGCCCAGAGGGAAGCTGATGCCCCCCCATCACCTCCACCATCCTCAGGCCTCTCACACTAGTGTCAGAGATGGAAGCTGGCACAGGGTTTCCTCTGTTCTCATCCTGCTGCCTACAGGGCATCCAAAAACTAGGCAGGCCAGGATGAGGGCTGGCCAGAACCCCAGCCTGCCGGGCAGAGCTGCAGCTCAACAGCTGCGGATGCAGAGTCCAGAGCTCCACCCGCTCAGTCTCCCTCCTGCAGCCTCCTGCACCCCCTGCCTGGCCATCCATCTCCCTGCAGCCATAGCTGCTATACCGCTGCCTCGTGGTATTGAGTGGTGAGATGAGAAGGTGTGAAAGATGCCGGGGCACCAGGGACAGGCTGGCAGGCAAGATGGATGAGGGGCCAGGGGGCCAGGAGGCGCCTCTGGCACGAAGGGCAGGCCAGGAGGGAGGGGCAGGCATACGTGCAGACATTTCCGTCACGCAGATGAAGATGTGCACACACATATCAGGAGGCAAGAGAAGCCCCAGCTGGCCCACCTGCCTGTCTGCGCTGAGGAGCCACTGAGAGTGGGATGAATCTCTGTCCCCCACCATCATCTCTTTTATTCCCTACCTGCCACACCGTGAATCCTGGGATAAGGTGGCACGGTCACACTTGCTTGGTGGCCCCTGGGAGCTGCTGGGAGGCACCTCGTGTCCAGAGCCCCACCCAGCTCTCTCCGTGAGGATCCTCCCAGCTCAGCAGGTGGCAGTGGGGGGGAGCTGAGCCACAGGGAGGAGAGGGTCTGCCCAGCCTCAGGCCTTGGGAGGGCTTGGAGCATCACGCTCAGGGAAAAGCAGCCCCTCCAGTGCTAAGCCCCCGCAGCGCACCCTTTCAGACATCTTAGCACCCCTTTCTCAAGGGCAGTCTTGGCCTTGGGTCTCCAGTTGATCACATGCAGCCTGGCCTGGGATGCTCCCTCGTGGAGTGAGCTGACCCGGGACAGTACAGCCAGGTGACTTACTCTGGGCTCCTTGGCACTGGTCCCATGGCACCCTCAACCTCAACCAAAGGACTGGTATTGGCTTAGGGGACACCTCACCCTCCCTGCCTCCCAAATGCCTGGCTCCAGGACAGGTGGGGACAGCCTGGCGAAGGTGCTCGGTCAGGCTGGAGAGGGCCAGTGGACAAAGTGATACCCACACAAGGTCTCTGACCTGGGTCAACTCAAGTCTCCACTCACGCCTTGGTGGTGGCTACAGAGGCACCATCACCCGAGGACGCTGTCCTCAGCTCCAGAAGGGCAAGGCTTACTGCTCCCCAGGCTGGGATGGACCACCCCAGGCAGAAGGGATCATGCACTGAGGTTAGTCAGGGAAACTGCAGCACAAGGACTGCGAAGGGGCAACCATCGTTTCCCTGTGCATGGGGCTGAACGGTCAAGAGGGCCTGAATTCCTTCCCACCTGGACTGGGTGTTTCATGATCTGCTTTTGATGGTACTGGCCCTATGTCCCCTGCACCCCTTCCCTCCCCCATCACACCCGCAGGCCCCACAGGCCCCGCTGGCCTCCGCAGTCCAGGGTCTGGATCTTGGAGGGAGGGCACCACCTCTGCCATTCAGCCCTCATCTGCCGACACCACCCCTGCCTCCCAAGCTCCCGAAGGACTCGTCAGCCCCAGCCCCTCCGGCCAGCGAGGCCTGGGCCCCTGCGGACACCCAGCTTGTCCTCAGGATGGGGACCCCACCCCCACCTGTGCCTGGGCCCATTGATCAGGAATAGCTGGGGGCTCTCAGCTGGGAAGGGAGGAAGCTGAGGAGGGAGACAGCAGGGAGAGAGGGGGCTTTGCAACGTCAGAACCTTCCCACCTGCCCCCTCCTACGTGGGTCCGCCCCAGAGCTGGACCAGCCCAGCTGGTGGCCCAGCCTCAGACACTGCGGTCTGAAGGTGGCTTGGAGAAGGGCCCAGCAACCCCACAGCCAGGATCTCACCTGTGAAGACCAGGTGCCCTGCTCAGTGGGAGAGTCTCAGCCAGGGACGTGGATAGAGGGTGATCGAGGAGGGAAGGACAGTCCTGCAGAGACCGAGGACCATACTTGCATGAGAACTGAGCCGAGGCGCCGGAGACAAGCGGACCAACAGCACCTGGCCACCCCCCCCCCCGGCAGGCGGGGTCCTTGAGTGGCAGCTGTACCCCTGGCCCAGCTGAGAGTTTTTCTCCAGGAGGTGGACATCCAGGCTGTCCCGATGGCAGGTATGGCGTGGGCAGCAGAGGCGGCTTCATGGATGAGCTCAGGCTCCAGGGTGGGTGCGGCAGAGCGGGGACTAGGACGGGCGGGCAGGGGTTCCCCAGGCTATTGTCTCAGAGGGGCTTGCAGTCTCCCTGCTGCAGCTATGGGGGCACCAAGAGGCAGGGGAGCCGTGCTGCTTCGGGGAGATGACAGCCCCATCAGGTCTGTGTGAACTTGTGCCTCTCCCTTGCCCTCTGTGGCCTCAGCCCCTTGAGCATCAGAATGGGGGCTGGACAAGAGCCCTGTAACTTCCCTTCCAGACCGGTGCTCCAATTCCCTGAAAATTACCAGCTCTGCACTGGCTTCTAGAAGTTTCAAGCAGAGGACAGTCCCCTCCCCAGAGTTCTTAAAAGTGCTGAGGGTCAACACATCGACTAGAATGGCAGAGGGTGACCCATAGAAGACTTGGGGCCAGCGACCACCTGCAAAGCTCCCAGGCTAGGGGAAGCCATGAGCCCTTCTGCTTTGGGGCTGGCACTGGCAGCCAAGCAGGTGGCCCTAGGTAGTGGGCGCGTCAGGCCATCCAGCCATCCTGTGCCACAGTCCCCAGACCTGACATGGCCTGTCCTCTTCCGGCTACAAAGACCCCAGGGGCTTCAGGGAGGTGCCACCTCTCACCCACAGGTCTCAGTGCTGCTGAGGACATGACCCCAAAGCCTGGACCCCACACACTCAGCAAGCACCTCCTAAGTGCCAGCTTTGGCTGGGAACTGCCTCCTGCTGCCTCATTAAACAAGGTGGCTCCCAGGAGTCTCCCTCCACCCTCCGTCTGCTAGTTCAGCCACCTGCCCAACACCTGACCTCCCCCCTCCACTCAGGGATGACCACGATGTTATGACCATGTAAAGGCTTCGCAGCCACTTAGCCTGGGGACTGCTAGAAATGCAAGTCTTGGCCCCTAACTCCTTGTCCCCTGACTCCTGTCCCCTGACTCCTGGCCTCTGTGGCTTCTATGGTCCCACCAGGTCCTCAGTCCCTCATGGGGCACTACGAGCTAATATCTCTATTTTTCAGTCTTTTTCCTTTTAAAATTTCTGGTTGTGGTAAAATATATGTAACAACAGTTACTGTTTTAACCATTTTTAGGCTTGTAGCTTAGTGGCATTAGGTACATCCACACTGCTACATAGTCATGTTGTTCAGAACATTTTGTATGTTGCAAAACTGAAACTTTGTATCTACCAAGTAACTCTGCATTTCCTCCTACTCTCCGGGTTCTGGGATCTCTCTGAGTCCCCTCATGAGGAGACATCTACAGTATTGCCCTTTTGTGTCTGACTTTTTTCACTTATTTATTTTTTTCTTTTTGTACTGGGAATTGAACTCAGGACCTCACCCTTGCCAGGCAGGCTGCACGCCGCTGAACTATACCCGCAGCCCAGCTTTTTCACTTAGTGTAATTATTTCATGGTCCCGTCCGTGTTGCAGGTTAGGGCATCCCTCCTTTTAAGGGTGAATAACGCTCCACTGAATGTCTGCGCCACATCTTATGTATCCATGCATCTGTCCGTGAACACAGGTTGCTTCTACATTTTGGCTTCTGCAAATAACGCTGCTGTGAACATGGGTGTACAATCATCTTTATTTCAATTCCTACTTTCAATCTTTTGGGTATAGACTCAGAAGTAGAATTGTTCGATCCTATGGTAATCGTTTCTTCACTATCGGGAATAAAACCCCAGGCCCACTCTACCACTGAGCTACATCTCCAGCCCTTTTCATTTATTTAAAAAAAATTTTTAGACAGGGTCTAAGTCACTCAGTTGCCCAGACTGGCCTCAAACTTTCCACTCTCCTGCCTCAGTCTCCTCTGCCTGACTGCTCTTCCTTTTTCAAGGAATTGCTTACTGCCTTCCACAGCAGCTGCACCATTTTGTATTGCCACTGACAGCACCTTAAGGGTTCCAGTTTCTCCACATCCTCACCATTTGTTAATTTGCTCTTGTTTTCTAAATAGCCATCTTGATTCTGACTGTGGTCTGGAGGGTGGCAAAGCTTTTGGCCAGTGTGTCCAGACTACGAGATGGGATCTGTAGGGAAGAGTGGAGAGGGGCGAACAAAAGCTGTTAGGCTTTGGGAGGCAGGACGCGGCCCGTTTCCCAGGCCTGGGGCGGGTCTGCCCTCAGTTCAGCAGCACCTCAGCCTCGTAGCTGCATGGTCTGTCACAGGTGTCATTTATAAAGGCCCTATGTGCTCCAGGACTGTGTCCTCATGACTGCTCACCTCGGCCCTGCTAGGAGGTCTTAAGAATCCCTTGTGACAGGTGTGGAAACTGAGGCTCCAGGAAGTAAAACAATTTGCCTGAGGCCATGTAGCCACAGGGTGGCTCAAAAATTTCCCTGGGGAGCCAGATAGGTCCCACCTCCACTCTCCAGGAGCTTTCTGGGGAAAAGCTTTGAAGTGAATCTTATTATCACCGAGTGATGCTGACTGGGGAACGCTGGGAACACAGGCCTGCCAGGCAGGGAGGGCTTCCTGGAGGAAGAAGCATGTGGGGACAATCTGAGGATGAGGGCTGCTGGGTGATGACTGGGGTGAGCGAGGCAGTGGTACCCACACTGTACCCTCTCTCCCCAGCCTTCCTGTCTGCTGGCCTCGGTGTGCTCACGCCCTCAGAGACCTACTCCCTACCTGTGAGCAGCTCCAGCTGGGAGTCTGCATTGGGGACCCCATTCCCATCGGGCCCCTGCACCAGCTCCTCAGAGGCCCAGGCCAAGGCTGAACTCCCCGGCCAGAGCCCCAAGAACCCACGTGTGTCTGGTGTGATGGTTCAGCTGGAGATGAAGCCTCTGTGGGAGGAATTCAACCAACTGGGCACCGAAATGATTGTCACCAAGGCGGGCAGGTGTGGCCCTGGGCAGTGGGGCAGGACAGGGGCCAGGGCTGGGGCCACTTCCAGGCTACTGAGCCTCTCCCTCCTGCAGGAGAATGTTCCCCACCTTCCAGGTGAAGATTCTGGGCATGGACACACTGGCCGACTATGCCCTGCTCATGGACTTCATCCCGCTGGACGACAAGAGATACAGGTCTGGGTCAGCTGGGGTAGTAGATACCGATATGGGGCTCTGAGAACAGGAATTAGGAATTAGATCCATGGGGCAAGGGCCTAGTGGCAAGAGGGAACCCAACTCAGGGCAGTGGGCTAGCCTTGGACAGGCAGAGGGGTCTAGCCCAGGACAGCAGGGGTTATCCTGACTCCTGGCAGCCAGAGATGCTGCGGGGAACTCAGAGCTGGCAGTATTCTCTGAGGCTCGACTCCTCATCTGCAAGATGTCCTCCAGGCCAGGTGGGCAGTGGTGGGGTGGCAGCTCCTTTGCCCAGCAGTAGTGGTGGGGCTTGGCGTGGATGGGGACAGCCCTCAACACCTCCCTCTGTCCCCAGGTACGCCTTCCACAGCTCGGCTTGGCTAGTGGCGGGCAAGGCTGACCCAGCCACACCTGGCCGCGTGCACTTCCACCCTGACTCACCAGCCAAGGGTGCCCAGTGGATGCGCCAGATCGTGTCCTTTGACAAGCTCAAGCTGACCAACAACCTCCTGGACGACAATGGCCACGTGAGGCCTGGGCTGCAGTGGGAGGGGCTGAGCTGGCCAGGGGGTGGAGGTGCTGGGCCCTGACAGTGATAAAGGCTGGCCTGGCCTTTGGTGCCAGGGGATGTTGGCATCCAATAGCCCTACCCACTACTGATGCTCAAGCTCACTTGGTTGGGGCTGGATGGCACACAGAACTGTCCAGGCAAGTGGGCAGTGGGCTGCAGTTGGGGAAACTCCCTCCCAGGGCAGGCCTGCAGGTGCCAGAACATAGCCCTGTTGACCCTTCATCACATAGATTCCTGCCCTTGCCCGGCTCACAGCTGGGGTCAAGGGCAGATGGAAAGGCAGAAGCCCAGCAGACACTAAATTCAGTCACAGAGTGACAAACGATAAACAGAAACAGGAACCAGGGGAGTGGGAGACAGGCAGAGGAGGCAATATTTGAACTGAGACCTGAGGAAGAGAGGGAATCTATGCATATGAGAGGGAGAGCTGCTCTAGGCACAGGAGACAGCACGCGCAAAGGCCCTGAGGCCCACAACTGTAGAGTGGTTGGAGGAATCATAAGGAAGCTCCCTGTGTGGCTGCAGTGGAGCAAGAAGGGCTGATTGGGCAGGGCCTGTTGCCCAAGGCGAGGACAGGCTTTTCCTCCCTGCAGGGTGGGTGTAGACCAGGGGAGCCTATGATGTGCTTTGCTGAGGCTTTGTGGGCAGAGGGGTGAGGTGGAGGCAGGGAGGTCAGTCAGGGTACAGCTGAGAAACTCGGGAAAGGTAACAGCGTCTGGGCGGTGTGGAGGCAATGGTGGGACAATGGTCAGGTTCGGGACAGTTCTGAAGGTAAAACTGAGAGGTGGACTATAGGTGACAGAGGCAAGGCCGCTTAGGAGCAGAGGGCGTCACACTCGAGTTCAGGGGGCGTTGCGGCGGCCCCGCCCCCTACAACACTCCGCCCCCTGTAACGCTCCGCCCCTCCCGCAGATCATTCTCAACTCCATGCACCGCTACCAGCCCCGCTTCCACGTGGTCTTCGTGGACCCACGCAAGGACAGCGAGCGCTACGCTCAGGAGAACTTCAAGTCCTTCATCTTCACGGAGACCCAGTTCACAGCCGTGACGGCCTATCAGAACCACCGGGTCGGTCTGGCCAGCGGTCAGGGGGCATCAGCTGCCAGGCAATTTCTCAGTGGTGGAGACAGGCCTGGGGCTTTTAGGTTCCACCATCACAGCCACTTGCCCTTACCGTCTCCCCGGCATCTGCCCCGGTAGTCCCCTGCCGTCCTGTCCACTGGCTCCAGAGCTCCCGGGCTAAGGCATCTGGGTCCCAGGTGGACAGAGTGGCTGACTGTGGGCCCCACAACCCCTCACTGGCTCACGGACAGCCTTTAACTGCGCTTTCTCTCTATAGATCACCCAGCTGAAAATCGCCAGCAACCCTTTTGCCAAGGGCTTCAGAGAGAGTGACCTAGACTCCTGGTACTGTCTGGGCTCCGACATTCCATTCAGCCACCCTGACTTCAGCCTCCCATCCCTACCCCAAACATTTCTTAAGGCCTCGATCCCTCACCCTGTTGTAGGTCACACCCTCTGCCTTGTCCTGGGGTCCCATCTCACTCTGACCACTATCCCTGGCTTGAGTTCACCACCTTGACTCTCTGCCCCCCTTCCTGCTTGTGCCATCTTCAGGCCTGTGGCTCCACGGCCCCTGCTCCATATCCCAGCCCGGAGTCACAGCAGCCGCAGTCCCTGCCTGCTGAAGAGCCCCCAGGAGCAGGACAAGGGTAAGGTCTCAGCCCAGACATAGCGGGCAGAGCTACATGGCCGCCAGGAAATCGGGAAGGAGTCAGCATGCTCAGCAAGCCCACAGGGCCCCTCTGGGCACACAGACAGGGAGGCAGAGATTCCCAAGGGAACATGAGGCTCAGTGGGGAGAGAACAAGGCGGGGACCAGGTGCTGAGAGCAAGGTGGGGGAGAGCCAGGTGGGCTGCCCAGAGGAGATGGCTCCCCCGCGGGCCTTGGAAGAGTGCGAAGAGTTTGGAAGGGAGGTGGGGAAGAAATTCTGGGTAGAGAAGAAAGCAAGAGAAAAGGCTAAGCTAGGCCAAGACAGGCAATGCAGGACTCAGCAGCAGGGAAGGAGACAGCAAGTCTGGGGCGAGGGCCGAGGATGCGGGCCAAGGCCTGGGGTCCATTCGGACCATTTTCTCCCTCAGACCTCAACAAAACTTCAGCCTCCACCTCCAGGACCCCTGCCCGGCTCCACCAACAACTGCTGCCTCCTCCCGAGGCCCTGCTAACCCCAGCCACCTACAGGCCCCTTGCTTACCAGGCCCCATACCCTGGAGCCCCAAGCCATCTTGGGATCCCAAGGGCCAGACCAGCACCATATTCCATCCCCAACATCCAGGCTGGTGGGAACCAGGGAGGCCTGACCCTCCCGACTGGGCTGGGGCTCCTGTCCACCACCGTGTGCCTGGGGCCTGGGCAGGGCTCTCAGTGATGGCAGAAGCCCTGGGGAAGTCTACTCTGCACCTTCCCAGTGCCTGCTCTGCAGAGACCTCTTCTCCCAAAGAGAACAGCGGGAAGCCCTCAGAGGGAGGCTACCTGCCCAGTCACAGCCAGGCTGGGACAGCGCCAGGACGGAACCAGGCCTCCTCCCTCCCACCCCAGTAACTGGGAATCCTTCCCCTCCGGCCTTGGATGTGATTCTTCCAAACCCAGTTTTACCTCTCCCTTCCCCTCAACATTAAACCATTTGGCATGAGTGGTCAGAGTACTTCTATCCTCAGGAGCTCCCAGACCTGACAGTCTCCAGCCCAGCTCCATATTCATCCCCAAGCTCTGTCCAGTTTCCATGTTTCATATTCCAGTGATGGTAAAAGGTGGCGACACCGGCCAAATGGCACAGCTGGACTAAACCCTACAGGGGAAGATGGGGTTCTCAGTGTGCCCAGATGAGGAGTGCCGCTGGCCCACAGAGACACACCACGTGTTCAAAGTCACACTGCAAAGCACGGAAGCTGGCACATGCCGTTCCAAGTTCAAGTGCTTTGAGCAAGGCTGGGGCCATCTAGTCCTCAAGGCGTGCAGAACACGATAGGGAGCGATCATAGTGTGGAGGGGGTGTCGGGATTTGAGGATCTGATCAAGACTCAGGGAAGGAGAGGAGAGTTCTGGACAGCCTGTGGCTGGAGTGCGCTGGGGGCAGCGCGTGCCACCCAGCAGCTCGACTTGTTCGGACTCTGCACATTCAGGAGCTCGTCCTATGAAGCTCTCGAGCGAGGGACGGACGCCTGCGGGGCGGGCGTGCCCGATACCCTAACTCCCGAACCTGGCGGTCAGAAAGGCAGAGCCCGGTCGCCAGGCCGCGTCTGGTCCAGGTGTTCAGTGAATACTGTCTAAACCTCCAAGACCCGAAACAGCCGCCCTCCCCGAGGCAAACCTTCAGCCGGAAGCTCAGCCTGCCTTATGACGTACTTCCGGCCACGCCCCCGCCAAACAGCGAGGCCCCGCCCCGGCTCCTAGAACTAAAATTTCCGGCCCAGGCCACACCCAGTAACGCCCCGTTCCGGCTCCCTCACCGCCCTCAGTCGCTCTGTGGCTCCGGCCCTCACCCGGCTCACGCGAGGCTCCGCCCCTTCACACTTCCGCAGCCCCTCCCCGCACGAGGGGCGCCCGAGGCCCGGGAGCCTGCGCGGCCGGCCGGTGTCCTCTGTGTTCCCGCCGCGCGGACATGCTGCTGGACCCTCTGTCCGCAGAGGGCGAGCGGCACTGCCGGCAGTTGTTGACAGAGACCACGGCCCGGTTCCGTGCTCGGCCCGCGGCGGCCGCGGTGCTCGTGCCGTTGTGCTTAGTGCGCGGCGTCCCGGCGCTGCTGTATACACTGCGCTCCAGTCGCCTGGCCGGGAGGCACAGAGGGGACGTCAGGTACACCGGCCCCGAGCCCCGGAGATGACAGGGACCTTGGGCAAGGCAGCCCGTCCGAGCCTCGGTTTCGGGCTCTGTAAAGTGGGTCTGGGTAGAAGCCTACAGCGCGCGGCTGCGGCGAGGACTCAGAGACCCTTGTCGCACCTCGCCGCCCCTCCCCGGGCGCGATGTCCTGGCGCACTGCCTCGGGCTGCTTGGTACTCCTCTCTCTGAGCTGTTTCCCCTCTGAAAAGCCAGGACGGCGCCCCCTACTGACGGCTAGAGTGTCAAGTCCAGCGTCCCGGACGAACCTGGGGCCGCTTTGGCTCCGACCTCAGCAACGGGAAGTGACACCTTAGGATCAGCCTCAGCACCATTGGGCGACCATGGGCAGAATCTGGGCTTCTGAGCCCCAGGATCTTCTTGTCCCTGCTGCCAGACCCTTACGTCCTGCAGTGCCCATGGTCTCCCCTTACCCTATTGCCCCGGGAAGTGAACCGGCCCCACCATGTAGCTTCCTCCAGGCCTCACAGCACACTGTGAGCAAAAGCTGATGCTTAGGCAGGTCGCTAGCCTTCTGTCACTGCTGACACCTCCTCTCCAAGAGCCCAAGGGCCACACTCCCTGTGCCCGTTCAGTTTCCCAGGCGGCAAGTGTGACCCTGCTGACCAGGATGTGGTGCACACGGCACTGCGGGAGACCCAGGAAGAGCTGGGCCTGGCCGTGCCCAAGGAGCACGTGTGGGGGATCATGAGGCCGGTGTACGACCAGGTGAGCCACCAGGCCGCAGTGCCCCCTCACGGCTTACTCACTGAGTTGGGAACTGGAACCAGAGACAAGGGGTCAAAGAGTGTGGCGGAGTTCCCTGGCACCTGCCTGCCAGTCAGTTCTTCATCTCCTCACAATCCCTGGGGGAGAGAACAGCTAGAGGTAGCTGCGGGTGAAGGGGCAGGTTAGCTCTGCTCAGCTTGGAACAGGGATGGAGGAAAACTTGACAGGGATGGAATGATCCTGGACTTGAAAGACAAATGGGAGATTTTAGGGCAATAAAGGGAAGGGCGGGAGGTCCTAAGTGGGGGATCCATCTGCACAGGCCTAGTGCATTTGGGACCTTGAGTCGTGCAGCTTGGATGGGCTGAGAACAAGAGCAGGGGCTGGTGAACCAAAGGCCTCTGGATGGCAAGTAGGGTCTTCCTCTCAGACTCCCCATTGCAGCCCCAGAGTCCAGCTGCAGCCATGCTTCCCTGACTGCCCACTCCTTCCACCCCAGACAAAGGCCACTGTGGTTCCGGTGCTTGCCGGCGTGGGCCAGCTGGATCTGCAGAGCCTCAGGCCCAATCCCGAGGAGGTGAATGGGGGGCTCCAGGGAGCTGGGCTGACCCACTGGGGAAGGATACAGAGGCTGGTCCTCTGTCCACCCTCTCTCTGTCTCCTGCCCACAGGTGGAAGAGGTGTTTGTGCTGCCCTTGGCACACCTGTTGCAGACACAGAATCAGGGTTATACCCACTTTTGCCGGCACGGCCACTTCAGCTACACATTGCCTGTTTTCCTGCATGGACCCCACCGTGTCTGGGGACTTACTGCTGTCATCACCGAGTTCACCCTACAGTTGCTGGCCCCCGACACCTACCGACCTCACCTGGCCAGCCCTCGGCTGCCCAGTGACTGAAAGCTTGCCCTCCAGGACTGAATAAAGTGCCTTGGGCCTCTCTGGGCTCCTGGATCTTCTGTACAGAAGCCCTGACTTTGAACAGAACCTGAGGCCACTGGGGGGCCTTCTCCATCCAGTTGCACTGTTGCCCACAGCAAGGGCACCTCCTGTGTGTCGGGTACTTGGAGTCCTTTCATTTCAGCCTCAACAGCTTTGTGAAGTCCCTGACTGATAAGGCTGGAGCTCAGGGGGATGGAGTCCTTGTCCTCGGACATCCCCAGCTGGGATTTGAACTGCGCTTCTGGCCCACTCTTGTTGCTGCACTGCACAGGTCTCCCTCTGCTTCTCCCATTCTCTCCTTTGTGCCTAGCTGCCCCTGTGCTCAGCTCTGGGATCCAGAGAAGAGTCCGGTGCAGCACTCCCCAGAGGCTACATGATACATGCCATAGAGTGTGGGCACCAGGCAGTTGCCACCCTGCCTTCCAGAGGTGGGGGTGCTCAGTCCAGGGAGAACTTAGACCAGGTCACACAGGTAATGGTATGAGTGTACACTAATAATTCACAGATAAGAGTGGAATTATACTTAAGTTATGGAAGAGCAAGATTCTGTGAGACAGTTAAGGGATGGTGGCCTAACTCTGACATAGGTGTAGGAAGATTTTTTGGGAGTATCAGCCAGGATAAGCAACAGAACACTCCACCCACCAGCTAGCCTTATTTAAAGAGGAATGGTCATCAGACTCCAGAGGTGAATAGCTTCAGGCATGGCTGAATCCAGGACCTCAGGGCTGCCCCCCGTTTCCACTGTGCTGGTCTCACTCTCAAGGGGGTTATCTCTAGTCCAGAAAGGGCAGCAGCACTAGAATGGCACAGTACCACGGTCCTTAAAGAGGGACTGGTCTCTTTTCACCAGGCAGTCTGACCCGGAACTGTGCTCCGCTAGCAGCCGTAGTCACGTGCTTTCCTAAGATCATGTGGCCTGCTGGATTTATGATACATTGGCAGGGTCTCCGGTACAGACCTGGGGAAGAGGGGGAACCCTCTGGACTAATCTAAAAATACAGTAAAAACTTTGGTGTAAGCCAGGTGTGGTGGTACATGCCTATAATCCCAGCACTTGGGAGCCTGAGGCAGGAGGGTCGTCGTGAGTTCAAGACCAGCCTGAACTACAAAGTGAGCTCAGGGCCAGCCTGAACTGCATAGCGAGACCCTTCCTCAAAAAAAAAAATTAAAAAATAAAAAAATAAAAAACCTTCTGTGTAACACTTGAAATGGAAAAACTACTAGAAGAAGCCATAGAAGGAATGTTTTAGATATTGGTATGGGTACGGGTTCCTGTGGTTTCCTTTCCCCAAAAGTGCAGGCAAAAAAATAAAAAATACAAGATTGCATTTTTAAAAATCTGCAGACAAACAAAAAAGCCTGCACAGTAAAGGAAACTGAAGAGACACAGTCCAGATTGGGAGAAAATATTGAAGGTATATGTCCATGTAGGGACCAATGTCCAAATTATACAAGGAATGCAATAGTGAGAAAGCAAGCCATTTAAAAATGGGCAAAGGAGCTGGAGACATTTCTCAAAAGAAGACACAGATGGCCAACAGATACAGGAAAAAAAACAATCCTTAACACCTAATTATCAGGGAAATGCAAATCAAAATCATGAGATTTTTACCTCACACCCTTAGGAAAATAATTACCATAAAGGTGAAAGAGGTGCAGTGCCTGTCTAGGGTGCATGAGGTTCGAGGACCAGTTCCTTGCATTATAAAATAAGTAAAAAGATAAAAGACGTGTCTGGAGCATGTCAAGGAAAGAAAAATCCCTATATACTGTTGGTGGGAATGTAAGCTCTATGTCTATGCTTGGAGAACAGTATGGAAGGTCCTTAGATAACCAAAAGTGCTACCATATGATCCAGCAATCCCACTGCTGGGTACATAATCAAAGGAATGAAAATTGGCACAGCAGAGAGGTATCTGCACTCTTGGGTTCATTGTCTCAGCATTATTTTTAAGCCAAGATACGGTCTTTTTTTTTTTTTTTGACGGGGTCTTGCTATGCAGTTCAGGCTGGCCTTGAGCTCACTTTGCAGCCCAGGCTTGTCTCGAACTTGCAACGACCCTCCTGCCTCAGCCTCCCGAGTACTGGGATTACAGGGGTGCACCACCACACCCAGCTCAAGCCATGATGTGGAATCAGCCTCGTGTCCATTAGCTGATAATGAAAATATGGGCCATACATACAATGGAATATTATTCAGCCTTGAAATGCTCTTATTTGTAACAATATGGATGAAGCTGGAAGACAACATGCTTAGTGAAATAAGCCAAGCAAGTAAGACAAATACTGCGTGACTTTGTTTTACGTGGAATCTAAGAAAGCTGAACTAGATGCAGAGTAGAACAGTGATTACCAGAGGCTAGGGTGCGGAGATTGGGAAAGGGAAATAGTTCAAGGGCACACAGTTTCAGTTATAGGAGGAATGAACTTTAGTGACCTATGCATAGCGTGGCTGTAATAGTCAAAAACACTCTCAAAATAGTAGATTTTAGCCAGGCATGGCGCACGGCTCTAATCCCAGCACTCAGGAGGCTGAGGCAGGAGGATCGCTGTGAGTTTGAGGCCAGTCTGGGCTACAAAGTGAGCTCAAGTCCAGCCTGAAGTGCACAGCAAAACCCAGTCTGAAAAAAGAAAACAAAAACAAAAAAACAAAATAGTAGATTTTAAATTGGGCACGGTGGTACATATCTGTAGTCCTAGCACTCTGGCAGGCTGAGACAGGACTACAAGTTTGGGCCCGGCCTTAGTAATTTATCAAGACCATGAATTTTTTTGTTAAAGGCTGGGGATATAACTCAGTGCAAAGACCCTAGGTTCAATCCCTACTACTGAAAAAAAAAATTTAATGTTCTTAACCCCTAAGCAATAGTCAAGGCATTCTGTATATTTGTTAGTTTGATTTAGTATTTTTATAATGCATATTTTATTGAAAACATCACATTGTACACCATAAACATCTACAATTACTTTTTTTTTTTTTTTTTTTTTTTGTCTTTTTGAGACAAGGTCTTGCTATGCAGTTCAGGGTGATCTTGAGCTCACTTTGTGGCCCAGGCTGGTCTCAGACTCGCAACGATCCTCCTGCCTCAGCCTCCCAAGTGCTGGGATTACAGGAGTGTGCCACCATGCCTGGCCTACAATTACAATTTTTCAATTAAAAAATTCAAAATACAAGCCGGGAAGAAAAGGGGGAAAGGGGTCTGGGGAGTTGAAGCTGGCCAAGGTCCACTGAGTGGTGACCTGGGGCAGAGGTGGAAGAAACCAGGTGAGAGGCCAGTCCAGGCAGCTGGCACAGTGGGCAAGGCCTGGGGGGCTGAAGGCAAGAAGAGCGATGTGGAAGGGGGGCAGGGGAGACCCCACAAAGCTGAGGCCCAGCATGTGAAGGGGACCCTCCCTGGGGAGGAAACAGGCGACACCCTTGAGCATGGTTAGGATGGAATCCAAGCCAGGAGAGGGGCGGAGGGGTGTTGAAACGTTCTTGCATCTCGGGGGACTAGATTTTGGGGCCCTGCTCCCTGTACCCTCTCCTTCCTGCACCCCCAACTCCCATGTGCCCCTCCCCTCCTCCCAACATGCACCCCGTCACCCCCACTTCCTCCCTCCGCCTTCCTCCCTCCTCACACGTCCCTGTCTCCTCCTCCCATGTGCCCCCCCTTCCAGGCAGCCACCCCCACCCCTTTTGTCACTTCTGGCCCTCCAGCATCCTCATCTGGGTGCAGGGCCACATGGCGGTGATAAAAATAACTCCCTCTGACCGCGTGTGAACGGAGGGGCAGAAGGAGGAGGGGCTGCTGAGGGTGAGACGGGAAGGTGCGGGCTCCAGATTCTATACCCACTCCTGCTGCCTGTCACGCCTTCAGGTACCCTCAGTCACAGGACTCTGTGGCCCTGAGGACACAGCCAGCGCCAGCAGCAGCGGACCAAGCCGAGGGTGCTCAGTGTGTGAGGAGCCAAGTGCAGAGGACTCCAGATTCCAGGTCCCTCCCACATCTGCCCAACCTTCCAGGCCAGGGCCCCAGCCCTGCCTGCCTTGACCTCGGGATCTCTCGCTCTGTCCTAGGACTCCCAGGCGATCCCTGCGATGCCTCTGCATTCTGTCTTGGTGGCTGGGTGTGGTGGCTGTGTCCCCAGTCTATGCAGGTTTCCCTGAGCCCCTGGCCCCATGCCTGAGCCCCCATGGCGGCCACTGCGCCAGAGGGCTGGCGGCGGCCCCGGGTGAGCATGCAGGAGCATATGGCCATCGACGTGAGCCCGGGCCCCATCCGGCCCATCCACCTCATCTCTGACTACTTCCCACACTTCCACCCCTTTGCTGAGCCCACGCGTCGCACCTCTGCCTTGCTCCCAGCCACAGCCTCAGCCAACCGCTCCACACCCCAGCGGCAGCCCGAAGCGGAGCCAGAGGCAGACTCGGATGACAGCAGTGAGTAGGGGGGAGGCCAAAGGGCCATCCTGGATGGGGCAAGGGTGTGCCGGGAGGGACCAGGCAGGCACCCTCCCATGGGGGTCAGGTCAGCCAACGTGGGGACTGACTGTGCCTGTCACTGCCCTTAGCTGCCCTGGGGACCCTGGAATTCACGCTTCTCTTTGATGCGGACAACAGTGCCCTGCATTGCACAGCCCACAGGGCCAAGGTGAGGACGGGGATGGGGGTCCCTGGGATCCAGGGCTGGGTCACAGGCCTATCTCACATCTGTTGTCTGACCATCCCCAGGGCCTCAAGCCACCAGCCTCAGGCTCTGTAGACACCTACGTCAAAGCCAGTCTGCTTCCAGGGGCCAGCAAGGTGAGGGCAAGACCAGGCCCTATCGGCTGCCCTTTGGGCTCCTGCTCTGCCCGTTAGCCCAGGGCCCGGGTCTCAGGTGATGGGATTAAACAGGCAGAAGAGGGAGGCGGAGGGGTGGCTAATCCCCACCCCCGCCTGGCCCCCAGGCCAGCCAGCTCCGGACCCGCACTGTGCGGGGCTCAAGGGGACCTGTCTGGGAGGAGACACTCACCTACCACGGCTTCACTCGCCAGGATGCCGGTCGCAAGACCCTTCGGTGAGTATCAGACAGGGCCGCCAAGGGGCTGGGCTGGGGGATGGGGCTTGTATGGCCAACTGTAACCCAGGCAGCTATCAGGTTGTGTGTGTGTGAGGACCCATGGCTGCGGCGACGCCGGCGGGCACCTCCCCTGGGTGAGCTCCGGGTGCCCCTGAGGAAGCTGGTGCCCAACAGGGCCAGGAGTTTTGACATCTGTCTGGAGAAGCGGAGGCTGGTGAGTGGGGCTACGTGGCTGGAGCGGGGGGGGGACGACAGGGGCAGAGTAGGCAGGGACACCTGGGCAGTGTATGGCCAAGGTGACAACCCTCTCTGCTTTTACAGACCAAGAGGCCCAAGAGCCTGGACACAGCCCGCGGCATGTCACTGTATGAGGAGGTGGGTAGGCCCACTGCCCTGAGCAGGGGCGAGGGTAGCAGGCCTTGACAGCCCAGGCTGGGCAGGTGGGCTTGCAGAATTTAGGGCCATTGTTTTCTTCATGGGCTCTGAGCCCTCCTAGACCCCAGAAATGGCCAGGGCCCTGACAGCTGAATAGGGGCACCGTGACTGCCTTGCCAGGGCAGCATGCCAGCAGGCATCCTTGTGACAAACCAGCAGACACAGCAGCCCTGAGGTAGAGGCTTTAAAGGGTGGTATCTGACTGTGGCCCAAGGTGAAAGCCTGCAAAGACAGAACAAGCGGGCTGGACAGGCTGTCCTAGAGCAGCTTGGGGGCACTGAAGGAGGCTGCAAGGTTTCTTGGACACTACCTGAGGCCAAACACCTGAGCACAAGTCTTGTGGCCCAGGAGGGGCAGCCCCTCCACCAGCTCCTCTGAGAACAAAGGGTCTGGTGCTCGCCCCCTAGTGGAAGTGAAAGTTACTGCTGCTGCCAAGTTAAACCAAGCCCGTAAATGCCCAGTTGGGAGGCGGACATCACTGCACATCCTGCGACACAAACTTCATCCCAGGTGCCTTGCACCACGCCACAGCGCACGCAGCTGCTCCTAGCACGCTCCTGAGAGCTGCCTGCGACACGGAGCTGGGCCTGCAGCCCGGCTCTACGAAGTGTGGGAGAAAGCGCACACACTTCCCAAGCATTCTGAGCTGGGACACAAGTGTCCTGGAGTGTGGCAAAGAACATTCAGAATCTGGCTCCAGAACAGTGAGGGCAGAGAGAGCAGGCGCTGAGCTGCTCATGCTTGGGCTCCTGGGTAGAAAACAGCCTCCCGGAAATGCTTCCATGGCAACCGGGCTGGCCCTGAAGGAGTGGTTCTGGGTACTTGTTGGAAGCCACTTAGGATGGCCCTGGCACACTTGTGGCACATCACTTCCCTTGCCCCGCATGATGACACGCTCAACTGACCAGCAGCCCCTCCCTTTCTCAGCCTTAGAGGATATAGCCAACGCAGGCAAGTAGTTGTTTTGGAGAATTAAACCTTTGCCTGGATCTCTCTTCAACCAGCTTGAGCTGTCACACTTGAGTCCTGGACATGGCAGGGCCCGGATGGGGCTGACCCCAGCCTATACTTGCAGGAGGAAGTGGAGGCAGAGGTGGCTGGGGAGGAGCGTGGGCGCATCTTGCTGTCCCTGTGCTACAGCTCCCAGCGGGGTGGCCTGCTGGTGGGCGTGCTGCGCTGTGCTCACCTGGCCCCCATGGATGCTAATGGCTACTCAGATCCTTTCGTCCGCCTGTGAGTGTGAAAGGGCGGAAAGGTGGGCAGGAAGGGGTGGTGGATCAAGGGGGTGGAGCCTCACCTCCCCAGGGCCATACTTCATCCATTCATTTCCTCCACCAGTTTCCTGCATCCAAACTTGGGCAAAAAATCTAAATACAAGACCAGTGTTCGGAGGAAGACCTTGAACCCCGAGTTCAATGAGGTAAGCCAAGCATGGCCCTGGCGTGGGTCTGTTTTGAAAGTTGGGAGAAACCAACGTCCCGCTTCCTGTCCTCTCCTGCAGGAATTCTTCTACGCAGGGCCTCGTGAGGAGCTGTTCGAGAAGGCATTACTGGTGTCTGTGTGGGACTATGACCTGGGGACAGCGGATGACTTCATCGGTGAGCTGGAACGCGGGGTACCTGAGCGAGTCCCCTGGGCCCATTGGCTCCTGACCTGTCCCTCCTGTAGGTGGGGTACAGCTGAGCAGCCAGGCCAGTGGAGAGCGCCTACGCCACTGGCGAGAGTGCCTGGGCCGCAGTGATCACCGGCTGGAGCTGTGGCACCCGCTGGACGGTGTGGCCCCCCAGCTCGGCCACTAGCCACAGGACCCGGCTTGCAGCCTCCCCTCATGGCAGTGAGGATGACCCTGGGGCTGGCAGGAGCACCTGGGCTGCCCCAGCTGTTATGCCCACCTTTTATCTCTCCTGTCTCCAAGTTTTACCTTCACCCATTCCAACTCATGAAGCCAAAATAAACATCTCCTTCTGGCCAGACCTGAGCTTGTCCCTTCTCTGGCTGCCACTTCACAGGGCAGACCTGCCTGCTGCCTCCCATCCTGCAGAGAGCTGTGCTGGGCCAGACCCAGCCCTCCGAGCTTCCACGCCACCCTGATTCCTACACAAAGGAGGGGGACACGATTACCTCTGGTGACAGGCCTCCGTAAGGAGTAGAGGGAGGTGGCTGGGTGAAGGGCAAAGTCACTGACAAATTACAAGAGAGTGAGGGGTACTTGCTTTAATGCCAACATCCCAGACAGAGGGATGCAAGACAGCAGGCCAAGGCACTGGGCTCAGGAGGCAGCCTGCCGGGCCTGGTGCTGCTGGGCAAAGCGCTGCATCCGATCTTCGAGTTCTGGCCGAAAGTGGCGGATCAGACCCTGGGAGAGGGACAGAGGGGGGCAGTGTGAAGCAGAGACCAGCAATCCCCACACCCTGAGCTCCTAGCACATTCACCTAGTGCCACCTATACTAGGTGCACCTGCACCCTAGTGCCACCAGCAGGGCAATGAGTACCTGCACGGGCCAGGCAGCCCCATCGCCCAGAGCACAAATGGTGTGGCCCTCTATCTGCTTGCTGATCTCCCACAGGGAGTCAATCTCAGCTGGCCGGGCATCCCCCTTCACGAAGCGGGCCATCACCTTGTTCATCCAGTCCACACCTGCAACCACAGAAGGGACTGTTCGTCTCCCATAGTCAGGGTGGGGGAGGCAAGCCACAAGAATGGGGGTGCAGACTGCACGAAACCATGGCAAGCAGAACCCAGCTGTGTGAGATGCTCACCCTCGCGGCAGGGGGTGCACTGGCCACAGCTCTCATGCTTGTAGAACTCAATGAGACGGGCGATGGCTTTCACAATGTCGGTCTGGGAGACAGGAGCAGTAAGCAGGAGCCCAAGGCCAGACAGAAGCCTGGCTCTTGGCTCTTGGCCCCAGCAGCAGCCTGCCTGCCTAGGTTCAAGTTCTGGCCTCTTCTAGCCTCCCTGGGCCCCAGCACTGCCTAGACTCCAGGGAAATCAGCAGAGCACCTTACGCTCTTTCTCTCCCACCCCATGGGTATGTCGAGCTGCAGGAACAGGGACCCAAGAGCCCGCCAAACAGTTGTCAGAAAGCCCCAGGGAGGGATAGCACATAGACTGGTGTGAGGGCTGGGTGGGGCATAAGGCCAGCTCTTACCGAGCGGTCCATGACGATCACTGCAGCTGTGCCCAGCCCTGTCTGTGCCTGCACGAGTGCGTCAAAGTCCATCAGCACCGTCTCACACACGGACTTGGGAATTAGTGGGGTAGATGAGCCGCCAGGGATCACAGCAAGGAGGTTGTCCCAGCCACCTGTGACACCCCCTGGGGCCGCAAGTCAGTCCCCAAAAGGATAGTCAGGACTGGGGCCATCATACCTGCCTAGTCCTCAGCTAGGACCTTTGTCAGCCTCCAGGCCCTGCCCAACTCCAAGCCCCTCTCACCCTGACGCCCACCCTCCCATGCCCTGCCCCCAGCTGGCCCCTGGCCTCACCGGCATGCTTCTCAACCAGCTCTTTCAGGGGCACAGACATCTCTTCTTCTACTGTGCAGGGATGGTTGACGTGGCCAGAGATGTTGAACAGTTTGGTACCCGAGTTGCGTTCTCGGCCGAAGCTGGCAAACCAGGTACCCCCGCGACGGCAGATGGTGGGGGACACTGCCACCGTCTCCACGTTGGCCACAGTCGTGGGGCAGCCAAACACTCCTTCAGGGAAATGAGAAGGGACCTGTGGCCACTGGGGAATGAGGCAGGTTTCCTGGTGGTGGGTCTGTTTCAGTTTTGTTCCCGTGGCAGAGGGCCTCTGCCCTTATAGTTCTTCCGCCAGCGGAACCCTGGACGCCAAGAGCTGTATCACCTGTTCACCATCACAGCTCTGGCTACTGGACCAGGGAGGCAGAGCGCAAAGCCTGGGGACCCCTGGGTGTCTGATATGGGTCTGAGGTACTGTGGGTGGCACTGGCCAGGGCTGCATGTTCTCACCACTCCCATCTCTGGACTGACCTCAGCCCAGGAGGCACTGAGAAAGAGCATGAGGCTATCCAAGGGGACCTGGCCCGGGTTCCACAGGACACAGTGAGACAAGGCCCAGGTAGGTCAGGCAGAGTCTCACCCACGTCAGCGGGGAAGGGCGGCTTCAGACGCGGTTTTCCCTGCTTGCCCTCGATGGACTCGATGAGTGCTGTCTCCTCTCCACAGATGTAGGCCCCAGCCCCACGCACCACAAACACATCGAAATCATAGCCAGAGCCACAAGCATTCTTGCCAATCAGACCTGCCTCGTAGGCTTCTCGGATGGCCACCTAGGGGACAAGGGTGTGAGTTTCCCAGGCTGCCCGTGCCCCTAAAGTCAGCCTACTGATTTCAGGGTCATTTAAAGGGTTCCCAAGTTGAGGCTCTGGAGCATAAGGTAGAGCACAGAGAAGAGGGCTTTGAGGGCCCAATCCTGTTCAGGATATATGTATGGAGAAGTGGTCATCACACTCCCAGCTAGACCCAACAGACCAGCACAAACATCTGACAACAGATGTACTGGTAAGGGGCACAGGAGCATCCAATGGACACCTTCTGCCTATTTCCGCCCCACCCACCTGCAGATTGGAGGCCTCGTTGTAGAATTCTCCACGGATGTAGATGTAGGCAGCACGGGCACCCATGGCCCGGCCCCCCACCAGGCAGCCTTCTACCAGCTTGTGAGGATCGTGGCGCATGATCTCTCGGTCCTTGCAGGTGCCTGGCTCCCCCTCATCTGCATTCACCACCAGATACTTGGGCCTGTGGGGACCCACCGGGCAGACAGACCAGTTTCACCAGGACTGAGCCCTCAACCTCATGCCATCCCTGCTCCACCCTGAGGAAACCTCAGATGTTTCCTCCAACAGCCAACCCTCTTTGCCCTCCCCACATGTCCCCAGGGGCTCTGCTAGCTTACCACCAAAGACAGGGGACTCACTGTGCAGGCCATCTTCAGAGACTGCAAACGTCTCTGTGCATTTTCGTGAGAGCCAAATTCTACTCTTAGTTAGAAAGAGTCTGCCTCAACCTCTATCATATCTCTGGGGTCAAAAGAAAGGTAAAGAAGCTGACTTTTATTATTTTCTGTGTTCCAACCAAAGCACTGGTGAGAAGCTGAATAAATATTATTTCTTTAATTCCGGCATGATATCGTTAATATACCTGCACACAAAAAAGAAACTTAAATCTAGGCACAGTGGCACATGACTGTAATCCTAGTACTTAGGAGGCTGAGGCAGGAGAATGGCTATGAATTCAAGACCAGCCTGAGCTAATAGTGAGTTTAAAATCAGCCAAAACTAGTGAGACTCCTATCTCAAAAGAAAAAGCTATGGTTCAAAAAGGTCAGGAGACTTCCCAAAGCTCAACAATTACTAGGAGATAAAGTTGGGATTTGAACAACTAAGCCATCAACGGCCATACCACCCTGAACACGCCACGCGCCTGATCTCGTCTGAACAACTAAGCCTCCCTGAATCAAAATCTTGTATCAGATTGATTCTGCTATACTTTCAGCCTTCTCTGAGGAAGTGCTGAGAGAACTACCCCACCCACTTAAGGCCCAAGAACATTTTCTGTCACACTCATGCTGTACTTTCTAAGGAAAGAGCCCCAAGGTCCAGGCAAGCTTTAGCCACCCGCAAGGTCTCTACTGCAACCATATCCCAGTCTCTTCCCACAAACCTGCCATCTGAGGGCTTATTCATGAAGCTCCACTTGAGGCCAGTGGGGAAGCCAGCGCCTCCACGACCCCGCAAGCCCGATGTCTTGATCTCACCCAGGATCCAGTCAGGCCCCTTCAGGAGAATCTCCTTTGTCTTGTACCAGTCGCCTCGACTCTGGGCGCCTTTCAGCCTGTATAGAATGGGGAAGTTAATGACACAGAGAACCTGTATGGGACCTAGCAGGGCCAAGGGCACTCTCACCTCCAGTCATGGCGGCCGTACAGGTTGGTGAAGATGCGGTCCTCATCCTTCAGGGAGCCAAACGAGGTTTTCTTAGCTGCTGTCTGGGGAGACAAGAGAGTTAGGAAGACAGCAGAGCTCTGGGGTCTTGAGTGGTTGGGCCAGAGGTTATAGATTCTTGAGTCCTCCTACTGAGAAAGGGGTAGGCAGGAGAAGGGGCAGAGGCCGAAGCCTCAAAACTCTCTGGGGCTAGGAATGGTGGCGCACCCCTGTAATCCCAGCACTCCGGGCTAATGCAGGAGGATCGCTGCCAGTTCAGGGCCAGGCTGGACCACACAGTGAGTCGGCCACCCTGAACTACATAGTGGGACCCTGTTTCAAAAAACAGAACAACAACAAAAAACCTCTTTGAGGCATCACAGTTACTACCACCACTTAAACACTTCCTGTTTAGTGGGCACTGGGCTAAACATTTTATAACCAAAATCTCAATTCGTCCCCATAACCCTGAGACAGGAATGATTTTCCATCATTTTAAAGGGCAGGAAACTGATGCTCAGAGTAAAAGGAACTTATGGAAGTCACACAGCCAAAGGTCCATTTGGAATGTGAGTTCAGGAATGTCCCTGGCCAAAACCCACACCTGAAACGTGCCATCAGACTGTCTCGCCGAGAGCAGTGTGATGGCATGGACATTTGCCTTCTGCACCAAGCCTGGGTTAGGCAGAGGCTTTATCTTATTAACTCTGCTAAAAAGATAAAATGTGTTTACTGATGGAAAAACAGGAAGGAAAGAAAGAAGGCAGGAGGGAAGGAAAGAAAGGAGGAGGAAAAAAGAAAAAAGGAAAGGAAATGGAAGGGGCTCATTGGGCTGGGAAACAAACGGGATGGAGGGCATCTACTTGGGATAAAATCATCAACTGAATTCCACATACGCTAGCAAACAACAACCTGGCTGAGGGCTAAGAGGACCTGATCCAGACCCCCATCCCTTTAAAAACGCTTCTCGATCACTACAGGAAGCAAAGCACTGGTAGCGAACTCAGGAAGAGCGCATCTCTCCAAAGTTGTGTTACGCATGTACAAAAATGGACCAACGATCCCGTCACACCCTACAAGCCTGCAAGGAAGTAATGAGAAACTTGAACGCTTCAAGACCTGCAAGACTACCCATTAGGCAGAGAGGCTGTTAAAGTAAGCCAGGTATCCAGACTGGGGACAGTCGGCCTCCCGTTGGGACCGTTCCCCTTCTACATGCAGGCCAGAGCGGCAGCGTTCCTGCCGGAGATGGGGAGAAGGGAGGGCTCTGTAGAAGTCACTATAGACCGGTGGGACCCAGAGCGACGAGGCGCGATGGGGAGACCGGCCCGCAAACACCCACGGCCCGAGCCAGGCCTGGCCTCACCGTATCGCCGCTGAAACGCACAGATGCTCGCGCGGGGAGCGTCCTGCCGAGCAGCTGCCGTGCTGCCAGCATCGCGGTGGCCAGGCCGGTCACCTCCGGCTGTCACCTTCACAGCGCGGAGCCGCCACACCGGCGCGACAGACACTAGGCGACGCGCAGGAAGAGCGTCATCACGCGTCTCCGAGCCTGCGGCCCACCCAGACCTCACCCACCTCGCCCTTCCCTCGGTCCCACCCACCAGGGCAGGGCAAAGGGGGTAGGACCGGAAGTGGCCTGGATGGCTCTGGGGCTTCTGGGAGACGTAGTCCCGCCGGCGAGGAGCGGGCTGTCTCAGAGCGCGTTTACTACTGGGTCCCCCAGTGGGCTTTCTCCTGTGGACTCGACTTTTCAAAACTGTAGTTAAAAATACCTTGCACTTTTCTTTTTACTGCATCCTGGTGTGTTCCACTTCTTTCAAGTTTTCTATTTAGTGTGCACCTGCTATATATGCACGTGCCTATAGGAAGAAGAGCGGGGAAGCAGGAGCTTGTCGCCTGGGAACACACAGCATCCCGGGCATCCAAGTGTCCAGGGAGAGAGTGCTTATTTATTAGCCGCGCAGAGAATGGGGACAGCTTGAAGGCAGGCGGGGGTTCTTCCTGGAAGTTCTCCCGGGAAGAGTGCATCTGGAGTCCTCGTTGGGGTGAAACACACAGATGAAGAGATAGGATGAAGAAATAGGTACAAAGGAGACAAGGAAAATTTTAACTAAAATCTGTACTATTACAAAGGCTACAACTCATGAGACCCAGTCGAAGTTTCCCAAGGCGAACCATGCAGACATTCTCTTGGTTAATTTAGGCACCTTTCCTTCCAGACCCATCACACCCCAAATTCCTCAAGAATACTGTAAATCAATAAATTGGCTTTAAAAAAAAAGTAAGAGCAGGAAATTAGTAAAGCAAAGGTTCGGTGAACTCAATGCTTAAAATTATCCATCTTAAAAAAACAAAAACAAAAACAAAACACTCGGGCTCACATCTGTAAAATGGGCGTATCCTTCTGGGGGGTGGGTGCTCTTATCCTGGGATTGCCTCCCCTTAAGAGAAACAAATGTTCCCAGTTCCGGGATGCAATGCACCTTTCTCTTGAGCAACCACACTCTTTTTTTAATTAATTACATTTATAGGTACACTTCAGGTATACATAAAGGTCACATTCATCATAGGGAATCCGTACCCGTACATAACACAACTTGATTCGTTTTTTCCCCCATCCTTCTACCCTCCTTTCAACCCACCTTCCCCTCCTCATTTACAAAGGCTTTGTTTCCATTTTCTTGCTTTTTATCACATTTTTCTTTTCTCTTCCTTTCTTTCCTCCTCCCCATCCCTAATTCCCTTTCCCATTTGAATATTTTCTTCCGGTTTCACAATATGCAGTATATATTTTGGTCCTTATTTATACTTTCAGTCTCTCACCCAGAGAAACAATTTAGTATTTACATATGTGTGTCTGGTTTATTTCACTTAAGAGTATGGTCTCAAGGTTCATCTACTTAGCTAGAAATGTCTCAAGCTTCTTCTTTATGGCAGAGTACTACTCCATTTTATATATATATATATATATATATCTTTAGCCATTCACCAGTTGATGGGCATTTGGGCTGTTTCCAAGATTCAGCTATTACAAGCTGTGCTACTACAAACACAAGAATGCATGTATCACGTTGGTATGATGCTTTTAATTCTTTCTGGAAGATACCAAGAAGAGGACTAGCTGGGTCAAATGGAACATCTTGTCCTAGTTTTTTGAGGAAGCTCCACACTGATTTCCACAGTAGTTGCACCAGTCTATACTCCTGCTAACAGTGGAGAAGGGTTTCTTTTTCCCCACAGCATTTGTTATTGGTTAATTTCTTAATAATAGCCATTCTTTTCATTGTGAGATAGAATCTCAGTGTTGTTTTAATTTGCATCGCTCAAATGATCAATGATGTTGAACTTTTTCCATATATTTATTTGCAGTTTCCACTTCTTTATCTGAAAAGTGTATATTCATCTCAGATGCCCATTTTTGGATTGGGTCTTTAAATGGGGGGGCCTGACTTTTTTTGAGTTCTTTATATGTTCTCAATCCTTTTCCTGAGGAACAGCTGGCAAACTTTTTTCCAACGCTGTGGGTTGTCTCTTCATTCTGTTGGCGATTTCTCTTGCTATGCAAAAGCTTTTTAATAAGATGAGATCCCAGAAGTTGATTCTTTGTGATTATTTCCTTTGTGGTTGGGGCCTTGTTCATAAAGTCTTTGCTTATACCAATATCTTCAAGAGTTATACCTATTCTATCTTCCAGCAGATTCAATGTTTCTGTTTTAATATTTAGATCTTTAATCCATTTCAATTTTAGTGCATGGTGAAAGATATATGTCCAATTTTAATCTTTGCCATGTGTAAAGCCAGTTTTTCCAGTGTTGTTTATTAAAGAGGCTATCTTTTTTCCAGTGAAAGTGTTAGGCACTTTTGTTAAATATAATAAGGTGGCTAAGTATGTCTGGAGTTCTTCTGGCATCTTCTAATCTGTTCCATTGATCCTTGGGTCTGGTGTGTGTGTGTGTGTGTGTGTGTGTGTGTGCGCGCGCGCGTGTGTGCCAATACCATTCTATTTTTATTGCAATAGCTTTGTAGTATAATTTTAAGTCAGGGAATGTGATGGTGACTGCCTTGCCTTTGTTGTCCAGAATTGCCTTAGCTATTCTATGTCTCTTCTAACTCCAAATGAATTTTAGGATTGTCTTCTCTAATTCTGTGAGATATGTTGTTGGAATTTTTATCAGAATTGCATTAAATCTGTATACCAATTTTAGAAGTATAGCCATTTTTACTATATTGGTTCTTCCTACCCACTAACAGGGCTATATTTCCATTTTCTGAGTACTGTAGTTTTCAATGTAGAGGTCTTTTATATCCTTCATTAGATTGATTCCTAGGTACTTCTTTTTTGGATGCTATTGTGAAAGGTGTTATTTTGCTAATTTTTCTCTCAGTGAGTTTGTTATTTGTGTACAGGAAGGCCATTGATTTTTGAATGTTGACTTTGCATTGAGCTGCGCTACTGAATTTGTTTATTAAATCTAGTAGCTTTTTAGTGGGGTTTTGGGGGTCTTCTATGTAGAATATCATGTCATCTGCAAATAATGATAATTTAACTTCTTCCTTTTCTATTGTTATTCCTTTTATTTCTTTCTCAAGTCTAATTGATCTGGATAAAGTTTCCAGAACTATGTTAAATAAGAGTGGAGACAGTGGACATTCTGTCTTGTTCCTGATTTTAGAGTGAAAGCTTTCAGTTTTTGTTCATTTAGTATTATGTTGGCTTTTGGTTTGTTATAGATGGCTTTTATCAGATTGAGATAAAGACCATCTATTCCAACTTTCCGTAGGGTTTTTTCATGAATGGGTGCTGAACTTTGCAAATTTTTTTTCTGCATCTGTTGAGATGATCATATGGTTTTTGCCATTGGCTCTGTTAATATGGTTTGTTACATTTATTGATTCGGATATGTTGAATCATCCCTGCATCCCTGGGATGAACCCCACCTGGTCATGGTGTATAATCTACTTGATGATTTGCTGCGTTCTGTTTGCCAGTGTCTATTGAGGATTTTTGCATCTGTGTTCATTAGGGAGATTGGCCTGTAATTCTCTTTCTTAGTTGGGCCCTTCTCCAGTTTTGGTATCAGGGTAATGCTTGCTGTAGTCATGAAACATGTCTTGCTTCCAGGAATGAATTTGGGAGAACTGCTTCCCTTTCAATTTCATTAGAATGTGAAAAGTAGTGGTGCTAGCTCTTTTCTAAATTTCTTACAGAATTCAGCAGTGAATCCCTTAGGGCTTGGGCTTTTCTTTGTTGGTAGGTTTTTAATTACATCTTTGATTTCATTGATTGATATTGTCTTAGGATTTTTATATCTTCTTGATTCAGCTTTGGTAATTCATGTGTATCTAGGAATCTTTCCATTTCTTCTTTTTTTCAGCTTATTAGCATACAAGTTTTCAAAGTAGGTATAGATGATCTTCTGGGTTTCTGCAGGGCTGTTGTGATTTCGCTTTTCATTTTTAACTGGGGATGTGAGTCCTTTTTACAAGTTTGGGTAGAATTTGTCAATTTCATTTAATCTTTCAAAGAACCAACTTTTCAATTCATTGATTCTTTGTATTGTTTTCTTAGTCTTGACTGCATTGATTTCTGCTCTGATCTTAATAATTTCCTCTCTGTTACAAGCTTTGGGTTTGACTTGCTCTTCTTTTTCTAGAAGTTTGAGGTTCAACACTAGGTTGATTATTTGAGCTTGCTCTATTTTCCTGATATGGGTATTCACCACTATAGATTTCCCTCTTAAGATTGCTTTCACTGTGCCCCACAAGTTCTGGTGTGTTGTACTGGCATTATCATTTAGTTTTGAAACTAATTTCTTCTTTAATTTCATCTGTGACCCATTGCTTGTTCAGGAGGGTGCTATTTAATTTCCATGTGTTTATGGAGTTCTTGTGGTTTCTTTTGCCATTGATTTTCAATTTCATTTCACTATGGTCCAATAATATTCATGGGATCATTTTAATTCCTTTGCATTTACTTACACATCTTCTGTGAGCTAGTATGTGGTCTATTTTGGAGACCATCCCATGTACAGCTGAGAAGAATGTGTAATCTGATGTTGTGGGGTGGAACACTCTGTAGACATCTACTAAGTCCATCTGTTCAAAAGTTCAGTTCAGTTCTAATGTTTCATTGTTGTTTTTTGTCTAGTTGATCAGTCTGTTTGTGACAGTGAAGTATTGAGTTTCCCCATTACTACTATATTTATGCTTATTTGATTTTTCATGTCCATTAATATTTGTTTTATATAGTTGGGTGCATTGGTATTTGGTGCATATACATTTATGATTGTTACTTCTTCCTCTTGGGTTGTTCCCTTTACAAAGATGTAGTGACCTTTGTCTCTCTTATCAGTCTTAGTTTGAAATGCACTTTGCAAATACAATAGCTACCCCTGCTTTTTTCTGGATTTGTGTCACATGGAGTATTGTTTCCCATCCTTTGACTTTCAGTCTATGAATTTATTTTTAAATTAAATGTGTTTCTTGTGTGCAGCATATTGTTGGATCTTGCTTCTTGATTCTTCTGCTGGTCTGTGTCTTTTGATTGGTGAATTGAGACCATTAACATTGATGGTTGTAACTGATATGTATTGACTTGTCCTTATCATGGTATTTTTTTGTTGTTGTGCCCCCTTTTTTTCCCTCTGTTTAATTGTTTACCTTGCCTGGTGTATTCCTTCTGTTGGGGTTTGTGAATCTGTAATCCTTGTAATCTGTTTCTAGAATGTTCTTCAGAACATTTTTCCTCAGGTGTTCTTTGTCATGGAAGTATCTTATTTCTCCATCAAGTTTGGAAGAGAGTTTTGTGGGATACATCAATCTGGGTTGGAGGTTGTTTTCTTTTAGGGCTTGAAGTACTTCACCCTAAGCTCTTCATGACTTGAAGGTTTATATTGAGAAGTGTTCTGTGATTCTGATGGGCTTTCCTTTATAGATGATGTGTTTCATTTCTCTAACAGCTTTTAATATTCTATTCTTGTGTTGAATTTCTGGAATATTTTTTTGTCTTTTTGAGACAGAATTTTGCTATGCAGTTCAAGCTGGTCTTGAATTTACTTTGTAGCCCAGGCTGCCCTTGAACTCACAGCAGTCCTCCTGCCTCAGCCTCCCAGGTGCTAGGATTATAGGCATGCACCACCATGCTAGGCTTGAATTTCTGGAATCCTTACTGCTATATGTCTGGCTGTAGGTCTTTTAAAATCATGGCTAATTGGAATTCTATATATCTCATTTAACTGTATGTCAAATTCTTTTTCCCTTCCAGGGAAGTTTTCTGTCCTGATCTCTGTGAGCAGGTTTATTGTCATTTGCATTATCTCCTGCTTTTTCATGGACTCCAATCAATCTTATGTTATTTTTCTTTGCTTCATCTAGCAGGTGCTGCACTGATTTATCGTGGTCCCTTGCTATTTTTAAGAAATCTTTCTTTTCATGGTTGCTAACCACAATCCTGTCTTCTATACCTGAGATTCTGTTCTCACATTGGCTCATTTTGCTATGTATACTTTCAGTGGAATTTTTAATCTCCTAGATATCTGAATCTGTTTTATGGATTTCATTTCTTTCCTATGCTGGCCTTTCATAGTTTCCATCATTTTCTTAAGTTTCTCTATTTTTTTTACCTGTATCTGTTCTAGAGTCATGAAACATGTCTTACATCATGGCCACCATCTCCATAGTTATCTGAGAAACTTTCTGATTTGATTTTTTTCTAGAGCCCCTTTCATCTGCTTAGTTACTTCTGCTGTTACCACTTCAAAGAGTCCAGATAGTGTCTTTCAGATTATTCCACATCATTGCCCCATGAGTTTGCCTTTGGTGAGATGGATGTCTGGAGTTGCATATTGTTTAAATGCCTTCTCATTTTTTCTTTTTAGTTTAATTGTTGGGTTGTTGCTTGTAAACTGCCTGTGGTGGGTTGTTCTATTGCTAGTATTTAGAACTCTTAGGAAATGACTACTTCTCAGAGATGTCTTCCAGGTGTAGTTGGCTTTTGGGTTTTGAGTCTGTTGTAAGATCCTACCTCTTCAATTTATTTTGGATGAGAAATTGTTGCCTATTTGGCTCAGCCCTTGGTTCTCTGGCACTGACCTAGTACATTTTATGACCTGTAGGCAATCTCAGTCTTAATATATCAGGGAAAACAGCTGGTTAGAACAATATGTCACTTTGATTGAAGTGATACAATTATCAATAAGAATAGCATCAAATATACCATAGAAAATGACAAACTATGGTAACTATTAATTTACCACCTCTAACCATATGAACTAGATTTGTGGTTCTATGAACCACAATTGAAAATCATCCAGAAAATTGTATGCAGTAAGTAATCCCTCCGTATGGCAATTTTACCCTCTGAGGAGAAAATTTAGAAGAAGATAGAGAGAAAAAATAGGATAATAGAAGAAAAAAAAGACAAAAAGCAAGGCTAGGGGACGAAGTAGGATCATGAAAATCTGGGGAGACTGTGCAGGAGGCAGGAGGGAAAGAGAGAAGGAAGAAACAACAACAAGAACAGAACAGCAACAACAAAACTAGAAACCATGTTCACGTTTATATAAAACCAAGAACAAACAATGAGAAAAAAAAGAAATAAGAAAATAAAAAATGTCCACTTCAACATGTGTCTCTGCTGCCACTGGTGGGCAATGTGGGCAGACAGTGTCCTAATCTGATCAGTCAATTCCAGCAAACCAGCAGCAGCTCCGTGGTGAGGTAGAGGATGATCCCAGCAATTCTGCACCCCTACTTCCGCTGAAGTTCAGTGTGGCCCCAGGCTGTGAGGCTGGAACCAGACCCACCCAGCCCCCTACAGTCCCCACACTCGATGTGGGTTTTAAAACACTAGGTGGAGCTAGCAGCCCCTTCAAGTCCCAAGCTCAGTGGGCCTCTCTCCACAATGGCCCCTGGTAGTTGCCCTCTCTTGTGGGAGATACTAACAGGACAGCTCACCACCCATCACAGTCCACTGCATCCACTGCTCCACTTCACTGGTGTGCTCCTCTGTGGAGCCTCTGGGGCCACCAGCAGTCACCCTGCATCTATAGTTTCAAGCTGCCCCTCTCTTGCAGTGAGTTAGGAGAAAGTACCACCTGCCTCCTTCTTCACTAAAGTCTGTCTCTGCGCTTTCCCCCATGGGCTTCAGTTCTCACTTCAGATCTTTCCTGGGTCCCAGGGTCCCACTTCTCTCCTCTCCTCCCCTTTTCTTTCTCGCATTGCTATATTCCGGTGTTTGGATACCACATCTAGGACAGGGTCTTTCTCTGCTGCTCACCACTCTGCCGTCTTCCTGAAGTTCGGGGTGGGGGAGGGCCACATTCTTTTTGAGTGGGTACTTTCACATTTTGGCCTAATAATTTGCTGTATGCCTCTTAATGACCTGACTGGAGGGAATTTCTTTTTCCTTGATGGGAGTCAGTGAAACTACAATGTATTCTGCAGGTGAGGTGAGTTTCTTATCTCAGCGGGAAACCCCTTGGACCTTGGCTGGTGACAGTGACATGGTAAGTGGGTGGCACATACCCTCGCCAGTGCTGCTGAGCCCTCCAAACCCTGGTCCGGAGGGTCCAGCACATGGCGGTCCTGCTCAGAGTACTACAGTGGCCCTTGCTTCCTTTGAAATGAGGGCCTGGCTGGTATTTAAGGGCTCCAGCACCCCTTTCTCTGCCAGGGCCGTCATACCTAGGCCACTGCTTTGACCGCGCGGGACCCCTTCCTGGCTTTATTAGGCATCTGGTGTGTCGTGCGGTTGCCCTTTGCTTGAGAGCCTAATCTTGTCTCGGTTCGCGCCCTGGAGCTCCTTGGCCCTGGGGCCTCCCCGTGGCTCCAGGGTCAGGGCGCCCTTTTCGTCATCTCTCTCCAGCTCAGCCTGCTGGGCCTCACGGGAGGGCGCTGTGCCTTCTGTTCTCTTAGCCCGTAACCGTCTCTTCTTCCCTCCCTAGGAATGTGCTATTCACACATCGCGTTTGCACTTGTTTTCATGTATAAGAAGCTGCAGCAGCCCTGGATAATGTTAACTCCATTTTATAAGTGAAAGGAAAAACAAGGCTCAGAAGGACTTCCTCTCTTGTCCCTGAAAGGTCAGTGCTGAGTGACACAGCTGCATTCTAGTCCAGGCTTTCATTCCTTCCCGGAGTGTGCCGCATACTGCAAACCCTTAGTACCACTGACATGCTTTGACACTCGCTGCAGCGACGCTCCTGACAGAGGCACCAAGAACACCCCCACCCTGGCTAAAGTTTCACAGATGGGCAGGGCGGTACCAGCCCCAGACCCCTTCTCCTGAGCAGGGAAAGAGATGGCCCAGGCCGAGCTGGGGATTACACAGCTAATCCAGGGCTCAGACCTGAGTCCGTGGACCCCTCTTTGGGGGCAGAAGGGGGAGCAGGATGGAGCCAGAGGGCAGGTTCCTTGCTTTTCTCTTGCTTTAACTGGGTCAAGAGTAATACAGGCCACAGGGAGAAGCAGCCTGGGATGATGGGAACAGAAGACGCTGGACATGGGAGTGATGGGAAATGGAGAAAAGGGGCGGGGTCCCCCGTTCATCCCGTGCCAGGCTCAGTGCCAAGCACTTGCTGTGTGTTATCCCCTTAATCCTCCCACGATCCGGTGCATGGGAAGGGTGGGTCCGTTTTCAGAAGCAGACAGTGAATCTGTGGTCCCAGTTGGCCCTCCCAGGACGGCCTGACTGCCAGAGCTCAGCCCGAGGTCTCCTGATGCTAAATCCCCCACTCGGTCCCCACTTAGCTAAGACACCTGCTCCCCATGCTCCCCGAGCAAAGAAAGAGGCTCCTCCAATGTCACTGCCTAGGCGGTCTCCTTGGCAGAGTCCCGGGCCCTGGCTCTCTCCTCCTCGCAGCACCTGTTCCATCCTGTGCCTCTGTCTGGGCATCTGCCTCCTCCACCAACCTCCAGGCCAGAAGTCGGGAAGCATTAAGGATGCCTTCCAGTCCCACACGCCCCGGATCCACGACACGCTGCCAGTTCTACCTTGGGATGAGATTCAAGGCCACTTGGCTTGGTGGCTGAACCCACAGCACCCCAGCTCCCAATGCTTTGCCCACACAAGGTGAGTTCCCTACGCTGGGCCCCTTCGCCCTGCTCCCCCTGAGGAGCCCTGTGAGTATCCCCTTCCCGGGAAGTTTCTTCAACCGCTGGGACCAGTAGTCTTGAGTAACTCTTGTCACAGGCCCAGGGTGACTAAAGCATGATCAGATCGTCTCTCTTCTCTGACCCCAGCACAGAACCCAAGGGAGATGCCTCTTCAGTACAATAATCAAATTTCACATTCGGAGACTTAAAATGTTTCTCCTTCCCAGGAAGTTTAAGAACTGCAGAAAAGCAAGAAGAAAGTAGTAACAAGTTTTTACCACCCTGACTTAACGCCCACTGTCAGGTTTGCTTTTTTGCACTGTTTTCTGGGTGACTGTATTTTAAAATTTTATTTTAGATAAAATTAAAGAAAAACAAAATTTCGTAACAATATAATGGGAGAACAACAATAGCTAACACATTGTGCATTGTTATCTTTGTTAAAGTAGTTACTCGGGGCTGGGGATATAGCTCAGCAGCACAAGGGCCTACCTGGTAAGTGTAAGGTCCTGAGCTCAATTCCTGGTACCAAAAAAGTAAAAATAAAGTAGTTACTCAAAGTACAAGATGTGGGAATAACAGCTCTACAAACAGTATCAGCACAAACCTTTCTTCTCAATGAACTACGAGGAACTGGTAGCATAATTATCTTTTTTATCTCTTTTCCTTCCCCCTTCTTTTCTTTCCCCCTTTTCTCATCCTAGTTCCTTTTTCTGGATGATTTTAAAACATGGTGGCACACTCTTATAATCCTAGCACTTGGAAGGCTCAGGCAGGAGGACTGCCATAAGTTCAAGACCAACCTGAACTTCACAGAAAGACCCTTCTTAAAAACAAAACAAAACAAAACCAAAAAGAAAAAAGGCTGAGTATGGTGGTACGTTCCTATAATTCCAGCACTCAGGAGGCTGAAGCAGGAGGATCACATGCTCAAGGCCAGGCTATGTGATAGAGTGAGACCCTGTTTATACTATGGCAGTCAGCTGGGGCTTGAATACCAGGATAAGGAGTTTGTGCCTACAAAGGCAAAATCTTCAAAGTTAGCCAGGCACGTGTAAACTATTTCCAAAAGGTGAGTTTTATTTTCAGTGTTAACAGGTGGAAAACTAAAGTTCATCAAGGGTGAGTAACTTGCCCAAGCTGAAACTCAAAGTCAGTTCTCACGAAGTTCAGTGTCTGTCCCACAGCACCAGTAACTGCGGAGTGGGGAGTCAGAGAATGGAAAAATCCCATCAGAGCCTTGAAAGCACATGTGACAAAAAAAGACACCCTCTAAAACAGAAAAGTCCAGATTGAGGGTCAGAACCAGGAGCGGCAGCAGGAGCTGCAAGGAGATAAATGTTACAAATAAGCAAGTCTTCGCACCAAATTAAACTTGGGGGTGAAGAGTAGGAAGGGGCTGTGTGCCGGAATAGTGGCGCCTCCCTCCCAGCCTCAACAACAAAACTCCAGGCCGCCTTGTCTGGATCCTACGCTTTGGCCACTCCCTTGTGCCAATTTTGATTAGAAAGTAGTAAGGGATACTTTTTGTTGGATTATTCCTTTTTCTAATATAGAATATTTCTCTGCTTCACTTAATGACTTTTGCTTTAGTATTACTATTGCTGTACATGCTTTCTTATAATAATTAGGATTTGGGAATTATTTTTTCTACCTCCTTATTTTCAGTCTTTCTCTTGCTTTGTGAGTGTCTCTTAAAAGCAACATCTAATGAAATTGTATTTTGTTTTATTGTAACCTGATCAGTGTCTGTCTTATAAAAAGAGTCTGAACTGTTTACATTTATTCTTACTGCCACTGGGACTTGTATCTGCTGTATTATATTGTGTTTTCTACTTAGCATTCTTTTTCTTTATTTCACTTTTCTTTGATTTTTCTTGTCTTCTGTTGAATTGAGTTTTCTTTGTGCCAATCTCTTCTTTAGTATTTGGAACTACATTTTACTTCTATATTTAGTGGTTACCCTTAAATTTTTAGGTTATACCTAAATTTCATTTCTGGGCAAAAGCTAACTACTATCTCTGTCTTCCTGCCGAATGCAAACCAGTAACAAAACCAGAGCACAACTGTCTCTTGGGATCCCCTCGGATTGGTTCCAGGAACCCTCCCCCCTCAGGACTTCAATACCGATGCATGTTCAGGTCCCTCATATTAAATGGTATAGTATTGGGTTAATTTTATCCCTTAGTTATTGTGAACAGACTGGGTTCACAATGTCCCAAAGGAGTGTATAGCAAAGGCTAAATAAAAGAGGCAAATAGAATGATGTCAGGGCTCCAGAGGATCAAAACCCTCTCACAGAATTTGACAATCTCTCAGGGCTAAGACCAAGACCTTCTCTGGGGGGCCCGTATTTATTGAGTTATCAGAAGAAGGGAGGGAAATACTAAACAAGGATGGGCACCACTGGAGGACTTCTCCGAGTAAAGTGTTAAATTGATCTTCCCAGGAGTGAGACGCCTGAGGCTACAGTCTTTGTCTAGTTGAGGTTGAATCCAGGTGTCCTTGGCTGTGACCTTGTCTTATCCTTTGAGGCTTTCCGGGTTCATCCACTATTACAGGCCTCAGTAGGGACCAGTGACTCACAGCGGTTCACATACTGTGAGTCCACTGCCCGTCTCCGGACAAGGGGCCTAGGCCTTGGACAGGTTTACAAGTAAACATGGTAAACCAATTGGTTACTTTAAGTCCTGCTCAGAGCTGCTTCATAGTGGTCTCCATCAGTGTAGTGTTGTGTATGAACAACATGTGTCTTCCTGATACTCTAAATTATCTCTAGATGATTTACAATACCTACATCTAATACAGTGTCAATGCTATATACAGCATCATTTTACTGTACTGTTTAGAAAATAATGACAAGAAAATGTTCTCCATAAAATTCTTGTAGTTCAGTGTAGCATCAGTTTTTTGTTTTAGTTTTTGATAGCGAGACTCAAACTCAGGACCTCATGCTTGCCAGACAGGTGCTAAGAGACAGTTTTTTCTCCCCCGCAAATATTTTCAATCCGCCATTGGTTGAATCCCAGGGTTTAGAGCTCATGGGTATAGAAAGCTGACTGCGTACATGCAAATTTCCTTTTGTTTTACTATAATCCAGTCAGCATCGCTCTGCACAGGCTTCTTTCTTTGCTTGTCCCTCTTGCTTCCAAATTCTACACTCCTGGTTTCTTTTGATAGTCAGCAGGGCATTTCAGACTCAGCTTCACTCTGAGGGTAGAGACCTGGCCTCAGCCACACAGACCCAGCGCCTGGCCTGGCCCCATAAATTTAGCTCAGCCTGCCTCCTGCTTCCTGGGCAACACCCAAGCATCACCCCCCACCGGGCTGTGGCTTCCTCCCATTTCCCTGCTTTGGAGAGAGTTTTATTTCACATGGAGCTCCTTTTTTTATGTCCGTGAGGCCAAGATTTCATCATTCAAGTGTTTTTCTTCTCTGATTTGGATGTGCTTGAGAAAGGTGGAGTGGACTTCATTGTACTGTTGTCTTGAACTGGATATCTCTCTAATTTTTGTTTTCACAAATTTAAATTTAAGAAGGTGAAGCCACCAGGCATGGTGGCGCATGTCTGTAATCCCAGGCCACTGGGAGGCTGAGGAGGAAACATAACAAGTTCAAGCTCAGTCTGGGCAATTTAGTAATTTAATGAGACTGTCAACATTTAAAAAAAAATTAAACAAGAAGTTAAAGTCCATTGTTTTGTTTTTGGCTGGTGTGGGGAGCACACGTGGGACAAGTCTACCTGTGGGACCAGGCACACAGCACAGTGGGACAAGGCATACAGCACCGTAACCAGGCAGCCCGCCCAGGTCCCCTACCTGCTGCAGGCCCTCGGCTCTCTGGTGTGAAGACCACTCCTGCCAGCATCTCAGAGTTCCTCCTTGGCTGAGGTCACAGTCGGGCTCAGGTCCAGGGTCCCTGCACCTTGGCCACCCGTTCTGTACCTCCCTGCGGCAGACCCTGTTCTGATGCCAGCCGGTCAGGTCTGGGTATCTGCACTGCCCAGCCCCCTCTTTGTCTCTGGCATCCTGCCTACATCCTCTTTGTCTTTCAGCACAAAAGCTCAAGTCCCTGTTTTTGCCCAGCGTAGCCCTTGATGACTATGTGGGCTGACAGACACCAAGAGGAGCTTAGACACCCTTTCACAAATTCCGAGCTGTTAGAAATATGAAACTTCCTCTTTCTTTACAGGTCCAGTTTTGAGAGAGGCCAGGCCCTGTCTTATAAATCTATAAAAAGAAAAGAAAGAATCCCCTGAGTTTTCTGCTACATTTGAGCTGTTCATCTTCTGTTATGTTTTCTTCCTCTTCTGATCACTTTGCACTTTGCAAAGATAATTTCTTCCCATGATGCAAAATTCAAAGCCACCAACGATGCATAGAGGCCCCTTTGTTGCTGCACTGGGTCAAGAGGCCCCAGCCAGCACTTCTGGCTGCTTCTTCCTACCATGCCTTCGCAACACCATTGTAAATCCAGAGACAAGTAGGCCACTGGTTCCAATAGATGGTGCTTCTTTTTCGTAACTTGCTGGCTGTTCTGCAATCTTCCCTTTGATTTCTTCTCTGACGGGAGTCCTTCTAAGAGTTGTTTTATAAATGTACAGGTGTTAGGGTGTTTTTATTTCCTGGCTTTGTTATTTTGAGTTTTGTTGCTTTGTAACGAGCGATTGTTGTCTGTCTTGTTTCTCTCTCGCTTTCTAAAATGCTCTAAAACTCTGAGGCGTGGTCTGTGGTTGTTACAGAGAATCTCCCTAGAACAATGGAAAGGCTGGTGCCTTCTCTGTTTTTCGGTTGCAGTTTTGCTTTTGTCTGCAGGCGGGCGCTGAGGATGAAGCCGGAGCCCTACACGTGCCAGGCAAGTGCTCTAGCACCGAGCCACATCCCCAGCCCTTTAAAAATTTTTTTATTTAATTTAATTTTTTTTAGAGATAGGGTCTCTCAAAGTTGCCCAGGATGAGCTCTAACTCACTGTCCTACAGCCTCAGCTTCCCACATAGCCAGGATTCCACGTCTGTACCACGGGGCTCAGTCTGCTGCCGAGTTTGAATCCCGTGTTGAGAGCTGCCAACGTTCTTACCTGCTCATTAACTTTTGGTCCGAATCTGTAATTTGGTGATAGAGGCTCGAAACTGTAATTGCTCCACATCTCGTACATTCATGAAGATAGAAAGTGTGATTTGGGTTTTCGTGGGCCCTGTGGCCTGGGGGGATTCTGACACATCAGTGGGGTCCCCCACTCCATCACCCAAGTCCTTCCTCTGCATCAGATGCTGCAAATATTTCTTTTGACTTGATTGTCTGTCCGATAATCTGATAAACAACAAGGAACCCTGTACAGGAGAAATTTTAAGATTTGGCTGAATCAAGTTTATTTTGAGGGAGGGCTTGAGAAATTTGTCCTCAGCTGGGCTTGGTGTACAGGCCTATAAGGGCAGCGTTCTGGGAGGCTGAGGCAGGAGGATCACAAGTTCAAGCCCAGGCAATTTAGTGACTTGTTGAGATTCTCTCTTAAAACAAGAAAAATGGGCTGGAGATGTAGCTCAGTGCAAAGGCCTTGAGTACTGCAAAAAAAAAAAAAAAAAAAAAAAAATTCATCCCCAGTGTGAGGTCCTTTGGATATTTTCTTTATTTACTGTTCTCTATTAGTATGTTTTTCTTTTCCTTCCCATATAGGTGAACTCATCCAGGCTTTCTCACCCTTGGCACTGCGGACCTTTAAAGTCAGGTGGTTCTTTGCTGTGCATTGTAGGATCCTGAGCAGCATCCTTAGGTGCCAGGAGGGCCTGGAAGTTGTGAAAACAAAAATATCTCCAGACATTGCCAAATATACTCTGGGGGACAAAGTTGCCTCTCACTGAGAATCACAGATCTATTTAGACTTTATTTTATGTTGTGTAAGGTAAAGACCCAGTAACTTCTTCAATGCTCTGTAGTAAATCAGCTTTATGAATACTGTCTATTACATAACTCTCCTTTCCAAAGGTACAGTCACAAGCTGCACAATGCTGTTTTCGTCAACAACAAAGGGTGTCTATGTTATTGAGCCTGTATGGTTATATCACCTAGTGCTGTCATAGTCATGCTAGTTTGTGTGAACACATTGTACAGCGCTTTTGTTTTGGTTTGGTTTGCTTTTTTGTTTGTTTGAGACAGGGTCTTACTGTGTAGGTCAGGCTGGCCTTAAACTCATTATGTAGCCCAGGCTGGCCTTGAACTTGCAATGCACCTCCGGCCTCAGCCTCCCAAGTGTTGGGATTATAGCTACCACTCCCAGCTCTACAATGTTGATATTTGCAAGGATAAAATTCGCCTAGGACTGCATTTGTCAGACTGCGTCTCCATGTTCAATGGCACATGACTATTCTGATGAGACCACCGCTATTGCATCCCAAGTCCTTGCATGCGTGGAGGGGCTGGCTGGCTCTCACAGACTCTTTTCTTCTTCCTAGGCACAGAGTTACACTGTTTCCCAGCCTCCTTGCCTCCGAATGGGGCAGAATAGAATGTGTCACATCCAGACCTGGCCAGCTGGAGCAAGGGTGTCTTCACCTCTCTCTCCTCATTCCCTCTCCGTTACTCACCCCACCCCCAAGTCTGACACCTGAAAGGTATGAATCTCAGCTCAACTAGGCAGTTCTCATATAGCCAATCAGGTGACAGCTGCAGTGGGGTCACCTTGAGGGCTTCTTCCTTACCTGGTTGCCCCCAGCTTTGTCTCTCTCTCTCTGCACCTTCCCTGTCCCTGTGGCATCATCATTGGTAGTAATTTTGCACAGTAATGAGTGTCACAGAGAAACTGCCAACCAGCGTGATCTTTTCTAACTCAGCCCAGGAGGCCTCACAGCATCGTTTCTGCTGCACTGGGCAGCCACAAAAGCCCACCCTTTCCATGGAGGTCACGGAACAATCACAGGGCCAAAGTGTTCGTGGACATATTTTTAAATCACCCCAAAGAAATCTGACAATTACAAATTCCTTATCCTTTGTGACCTGTTGGTTTTTCCATCTGGAAAGTTGCAGGGTCTTCATTTAACTCCTCTGAGCTCTGAAATTTCATGATTTGCTTCCATATCACTCTTGGGTCCCTTGTCAGTCCTTGTCCCGGACCTGCCACTCTGAAAGCTCCTATTTTTCAGCCCTGGGAAATTGTACTGTATTATTCGCTCCATTTCCTCCCTGCTGTTTGATTTTCTGCTTTCCTTCTTCGCTCTTTCTGGGCCTCCAACATATTTCATTTTTCTTATCTTTCCAGGCTTTTATCTTTTGTTCTATCTATACATATTTTTTTCAACTTTATCTCCCAAGGTTTTTCATTCCTGGTATCATATATTAATTTCCAAGAACTCCTTTTTCTCTGGATGTTCATTTCAATAGCCTCTCATATTCTGGATGTAATATCTTTTTTTTTTCTTTTTGAGACAGGGTCTCACTATGCAGTTCAAGCTGGCCTTGAGCTCACTTTGTAGCCCAGGCTGACCTTGAACTCTTGAAGATCCTCCTGCCTCAGCCTCTCGAGTGCTAAGATTACAGGCTTGTGCCACCAGGTAATATCTTTTTTAAATCTCCCTGAAGATAATGATTAAAGTTCACTTAAAGTTTTGTGTGTGCATAGCCTGGCTGGTCTATATCATCTCTGAGTACCATTTTCCTGTTTATTAATGTCTCTTTCTCTCTCTCTCTCTCTCTCTCTCTCTCACACACACACACACACACACACACACAATATTAGAAATTTCTTCCAAATTGTTTATTGTCCATAGATATTTGTGGCATTGAGAGTGCACAGGGAAACTGATGGAAAGTTCTGCAAGGAAGAGAGGCTTGTACACTTCAGGCAGGTTTGTATGTCTGGTTGTGTTTTGTTGTTTAGTTGGCTTTTTGGTTGTTGTTTGTTTGGTACTGGGGATTGAAACCATGACCTTTGCACTGAGCTACATCCCCAGCCTTTTTTAATTTTTTATTTGAGATAAGGTCTAACTAAGTCACTAAAATGCCCAGGTTAGGATTGAACTCATGATCCTCCTGCCTCAGCCTCCAAGTGTGTTGGAATTACAAGATTGCATCACCACCCCAGCTTCAAGGCAAGTTTTCTGGGTCACTAAGTCAGTTTCACTTGTCGCCAGAGAACCCGGGTAGGACCCTGACTGCACATAATCAGGAGGTACAGCTGACAGGACAGGGCTGGAATCCCAGGCACGACACCCGGCCTGACAGATCCACAGATGTGCAATGAATGGTGTTTGAAATCACCAAGTTTGTTACCCTGCAGTGGATGCCTGGAAACCTACTGACCAGGCTGGGTGGGCCTGGGGAAGGGTGACACAGACAGCCTCCTATTGACTGTTAGGAGCCCTTTTGTGAAGCAGGGCCCTTGGCCCAGAATTCCCAGGGGACATGTGTGTTTATGTGCACGAACCACCCTCAAGCCCTCCCTCAAATCTTTTCTCCATCCTAACATCCATCTGACAGTCTCACCCCTCTCAAGGTCACTGTCCTCTGCCCAGGACTGCCGAAGCTGACCTTGTTCTTCTGTCTTACCTGGCAAGGTGGACAGTAAGGGAGGCCACCTGAAGTTCAGTCTTTGCAGAACTTCCTTCTTCAGAGTCCCTCAGGGCCGCCTCTGCTGGAGCCAGCCCACTGTCCCGTGCAGAGCTCTGGGGATTTGTCCTCAGAGACCTGGCACAGGCGCTTCCCTTGAGATCAGGTATGGCAAGGTGTGGCAGATGCAGTCATGCTAATCTGGATCAAGACATTTCCCAGGGCCTCAGTGAAGTAGAAATAAAGCAAGAACAAATAGATAGCAGAAAGCTGGGGCAAGAATCTGGAAACAAGAGAAAGACAAACTATGTCAAAAGATCATAAAATCAACAGATAAAGGTTTCCCTGCCCTCCAAGACCTCCAGGTATGCACAGAAACAATGGTATGTGACCCTGGCCTGTTTGCATTATGGCTATGACTACCTAGCAGCAGGCTTTGGACACCACCACACTTCCTCTAAAAACCTCTTATGGTCAAAAACTCCCCCTCCTGCTGGGTAGGCTAAGTCAAGTACCCTACTGGGCTATGGCTCCTGTCAATTCCCAGCTATAGAGCCTCCCATAATTCCAGGGTTTAAGAGACCCAGTACCTGGCCCTACAGAGCTGTGAGCTCGTCTCACTGGCCCACTCCCACTCTGCAGAGTACACCTTCGCTTCTTTTGCTTTTAATAAATCTTTAATAAATCCTGTTACTACTTTTGATTGTCCTGATCATTTTTTCTTTTGGGATACCAACAGCCTGTAAACATCTCCTGCCAAGATCTTCCATCCGATAACATCAGGGCCAGCTCAGGCAGGTCTGCTGTTACCGCCTGCACCTGAGGCGGGAGTGTGGCTCACTCCTACAGCCTCTGGCAGAATATCACAGCCAGGATACAAATGCCTCCTCCTCTACTCTCAGTGAAAGTTCCTGGAAAATCTCAACCTGTTACAATGAGTTCTCTCGGGCACTGAGGGGGGGGAGGTGATATCCTGATGGACTCCTGTGTCTGGGGTCTTCCTGGGGATGATAGCAGGCTTTAGTCTGGGGAAGGCTCCCGAGAAATGTCTCTGCCCCTCCAGGACGCACCAAAGAGATCTCCTATGGCCTCCCTCCTCCAGCATCCTCAGGAGCACTGGAGGCCCTCTCCTGCTGGGCCCTTCAGCCCTGGCCTGCCTCTACTTTGCCAGGGCCACCCCCATCTCTCTCTTTTGCCTGGGTCTCCCATGCTAGAGAGGCCCAAACCACCATTACTAAGCCGGGTTGCTCTCCTTGCCCCACCACTGCACAGTGAGAAGAGGTGGTGGAGAGCCACCCGGACTACACAGTCGGGATGGTTCATTTCATGTGTCAGCTTGGCTGGGCTGCAGGATGCCAGACAGCTGGTTATGCATGATTTCTGGGTGCATCTGTGATGATGTCTTTGGAGAAAACTCAAATTCTAAGCTGGACTGAGTAACACAGTTGGCCTCACTGGTGTGGATACCCATCACCCAATCCACTGAGAAGAAAACTCTGGAGGAAAACTGGGTTCGTCTGCCTGCTTGTGCTGGCACATCGGACTTGTCCCATCCTTGGCCCTTGTGGTGCTCAGGTCTTCAAACCAGGCTCTAGCATCTGGCTGCAGAGCTTCAAACTACAGCCCTGGCTTTCCTGGGTCTCCAGCTTACAGGCGAAAGCTCTATAATGCCATAAGCCCATATCATATAATAAATCTCTAGAGATCCATGTATGTGTATATTCAAGGAACTGAGAATGTGCCACCCCAAATGTGCCACTCTGACATGATGACCATCTTGAGTTCTAGATGCTTGGAAACAGCAGCTGCTGTAAGAACACTCTGGGCAGCCTTGTCTTTTTTTTTTTTTTTTTTTTTTTTTTGCGGTACTGGGGATCGAACTCAGGACCCTGCGCTTGCTAGGCAAGCACTTATTCCACTGAGCTATATCCCCAGCCCATCCTTGTCTTAAAAGCTGGAAATGAAATCCCCACACGAAAGATACTGTCCCTGCGCTAGTAGAGCATCACTCTTGTTGTCAAGGACAAGCTACCGACGTCAAGGGAAATCTGTACAAACCAACCTCGTTACACACTAACCGCACGCTCCTCTACCCCCACCCGATTTCCATCTCTGCCCAGTTAACCTTTGCTCACGCTCCTCGGCCTTACCTCATCTTTACCGCTTGCTACTCTTTGTCCGACTCAGGACGTGAGTGTCCAGTGTTAGGTGCCTCTCTAGGTCTTCATCTCCCTGGAGGCTCCCATGCCATGGTACACTTTTGTTAAATAAATTCGAATGCTTTTGTCCTGTTGACCTGTCCTAGGATGACTTAATTTTTAGCCTCAGCCAAAAAACAAAACAAAAAACCCAGGAAGACGGAGGTAAGTGTTTGCCTCCCCTAGTTCCTGATAACAGGGAGGGGATTCCCTGGCTGGGACACCGCTTGTTCCTGAGCTGCTGTAGCTGAGGGATCCTGATACGAGACAAAAGCCAGCAGAAGGTAAGGAGTCTCAGCACATCACACTGCCAGACCTCTGGCTCCAGACAGAATAAAGATGGGTAAGAATATCTCCTTGTCTCTTTTCTTTTGCTTCCTTCTTTCCTTCCTTCCTTCCTTCCTTCCTTCCTTCCTTCCTTCCTTCCTTCCTCCCTCCCTCCCTCCCTTCCTTCCTTCTTTTCTTCCTTTTTTTTTTCTTTTGCTCTTAATTTTTTGAGATAGGGTCTCACTGTGCAGCCCAGGGTGGACTTCAACTCATGACCTTCCGTTCTCAGCCTGCCAAATGCTGGGATTGCAGGTAGACTACTGCTCCCGGCTTCTCTTTCCCTTTCTGAGTTCAAGTGGGATGCAGAAAACATTCGGGCGGGTTAAGTCTTTGGGACGGCAATCCTGCCAGATTCTAGTATGAAGGTTCTTGTTCTTATTTGCTCTCTCCACACAGAGAGTCATTGTTTTCCTTTGTCTGTTTTTTGTGTCACTGATGATGAGGAGGAGAACCACAGGGCAGACCCCAGGCACGGGCCCTACAAGCCCTCCTAAAGGACTGGGGAGGTGACAGTTCTTGCCAAGACTCTGCCTGTATAGATAAACTTTGCTCTGGGTCTCCAGTAAAATTGCAACATCAAACAGAAACGCTGACATGACCCCCAGGATTTGGAGCAGATTTATTTACTTCAACAGGCACTGACCAGGATCATTCCCAGAATATCAGGCCCCGATCTCTGGGGGTCCACAGCTTATATGAGATAAGCAAGCAGGAAGTACAGAAGCAGAACGGCTTGTCAGGGGATTGGTTTATACAATGTGCATCACAGTGACTAGCCGTTTCTAAGAGACCGAAGCAGCCAGAACTGGAACAGGAACTATTACCTGGGCAACTAAGAAACTGAAATATACTGGCTGGGGAGCCACTTTCTGTTACAAAATACATCTAAATTAGCATCTTTACCTTATTTTACACCTTGAAAGCTTAGCTTTGGGACTCATGAGAATATTCCCTCTGGTCTCTGCCAGCCAGAGGCATGCTGGTGTTGGCTGGCATCGTGTTGCCAGCAGAACAGACCAGGAATCCAAGATGCAGAGATGAGCACCACTTTCTTGGTCAGACTACGCCAGCTCTCTGGGGAGTTTATCTTAATAATCCCTGTCAAATGGGCCCTTTTGCGTCACAGTCTTCACTGTCTTGTTAACACTGGAAAATCCTGATTTGAAGTCACCCTCCTGGTACCCAGCATTAGTGGGTCTGTGTGGCATGAGAATGCCACTTCTGAAACACAAGTCTTAGTGCCTGTAATGATGAAGGTCTTTGGATTTGGGGCTACCTTTGGGAGTGATCTCTTTGGATCGCAAAGGCTGTATCATCCGCACCCACTTCAGGGATACCTCTCCTGACTATGGTAAAGATTTATTCTAAGCTTGAAAATTCACCTCCTGATCTTCCTATGGAAAGGCTTGTTGTGATTGCGCTGGCTTTGGGATCAATAAACCCTTGAAGATCCCGCTAGGCCATGGCCAGACAGTGGGTCCTTTGAACTAGGCTAAGTGCTACATCTAAAAAAATTTTTTTTAAAAGAGATCTCATGTTAAACAAACTAAGAACAAATCGAAAAGAAGACATAGGGTTGGGGATGAAGCTCAGAGGTAAAGCGCTTGCTTAACATGCAAAATGCTGTGGGTCTAGTACTGCAAAAAGAAGCAAGGAAGGAAGGGAGGGAGGGAGGGAAGAAGGGAGGAAGGGAGGGAGAGAGAAACAAAAGAATGTCATGGATCATCTTAGAGAAAATCAACCTGGGTGTGGTGGTGCACACTTGTAATCCCAGCACTGTGGAAGGCTGAAGCAGGAGGACCGCAAGTTTGTGCCCAGCCTGGATAACAGCAACTTAGCGAGACCCTGTTTCAAAATAAAAAATAGAAAAAGGGGCTGGGAATATAACTCAGGGCAAAAACCCTGGATTCAGTCCCTAATGCCACACACACACACACACACACACATCCCCAGAAATCAGTTAAGTCCACACCTGCCATACACTCTCCTTCCTCACCCACCTATTCTCCCCTTTACCCCAATTCCTGGTCCCTGACCCTCTGGAAGATCTGTTGGATCTCTGGGTCCTGTCTTAAACTCCTCTTCTCCAAATCTAGTCCTACCTCCCCAGCCAATCCCTTTTACTCCTAAAACTCCTCCAGCTCCTCCAGAAACCTCTTTAAACACTGAGCTGCTTTCATTTCCTTTTCCTGCGGGGTTCACAGCAGGTGCTCTGGCCTGCTCTATAGGCTGCAATATACAGAGAACCTATGTAAATGCTCTTAGTCAGGAAAGGGACTTGGCAGAGCCTCCCACTGCTGCACCCAACAGCCCCCTACTCCTGGGCTGTGATTGGATGGTCCAGACCTACTGTGCCAGGGCCCCTTGTGAGTTTATCCTGGGCCTCACCACAAGGAATTTGAGTCCACTGGACAGGAGCAGAGTTTTGGTTTTTGTGGGGTTGGAGGCTGATGGAGATGCGATCCAGGGTCTCACATGTGCTAGGCAAGTACTGTACCACTGAGCTCTATCCCCAGCCCAATAACAGAGCTTTAAAATCACAAAGGCCTTTGCCCCAATTTGTGGAAGATCTTACTACATTTAGAGAGGCCTTCATAAGGCCATTCTCAGCCCCCCTCACAGGAATCCCAGCTGACCAGTGTGGCTATTCTTCCACCCTTGACTATACTACAGGTACCAAACAGGCCAAGTGGTCTTGGGGGGAAATGCCCACACAGAGGGAACAGGTGGCCAGAAATTTTCCTAGACCCTGTCTCTTAGTCTCTTTTGGGTTGCTGTAACAAAATAGCCAAGGCTGGATGTATCAGTCTGTTTGTTGTCACTGTAACAAAATACCTAGGGCAAACTAATCTTATGAAATTATGAAGCTTATTTAGCTCACATTTTGAAATTCAACATGCAAACACATGGCTATGGTTATTTTTGGTCAGATCCAGCCTTTTCTCTAGAGCAGTATACGTTCTGACACAAAGCCTCAGACTCCCTGGACCCAAATAAAGCCATCATTTTCTGTCTTCCTGGAACCTGGCTACTAGAGTCCTTTTTCAAACCCTGTCAGGTTTCTTTCTGAATAGCTCAGACACCTCTGGCCTTCCCCACAGGACCCAGCTTAATTCTTACCACGACTTCTGAACCCAGTCCAGATCAGCAATGCTCCTGGCAACTTGGAGAACTGCATTCATGTGGGGGAGCTTGTTTGGTGAAGACTGAGGGCTCACCAGGGGGCCTGGATGTCATGGTGCTGGGGAGGAGCCTCTTTTGGACTCACTTCTGACACCAGATCTGTTAAAAGATGCACTTGAGCACCTTTACATTTTAGAGTTGGAGCGTTCTGTGGTTCACCGGTATCAAGTCAGAAGTGGCCAGTGCTCCGCAGGGGGGGCGGAAGGGACACGTCGCTAAAATGTTCTCAGAAGCAAGACAAAGAAAATGATTTGTATTGGTCAGAGTGGAAAGTCCCTGGCTGGGGGTCAGTTTCTGATTGGAAGTTTCTAGTCTCATTTAACTGCTTACATTGGGCATGGAAGGAATTTGTTATGTAGGAATATAAAGGGCCAGAGCCCTCCCAGACTAATGGCTTCCCAGTTAGGATGTTTTTAACACTTCTCTCATGCTATGTTAGCTTTCTTACAAGATCATAAGACATAGGACTACTCTACAAGATGACAGATCACCCAGGACCAGGGCCCATTAACCACCCCTCCACCGCCTTGCCTCACTGTAACACTTAAAATCGCTATTGTGTTGCTCTGCTTTCCTGGGGCAGCATCCCCCTCCATTCCACAGGCCCGCCTTGCAGCTGTAGATACAGTTTCAAAGCTGCAGAGGACCTCCTAGGACCTCTTAGATACATCTATGAGCAATCCAGACTTACTTCTAAATTGTAACAGTTTTTGAATGTGAATTTGCCCAGAAACATAATCTGGCTTTGCTATACTTTTCCCCCACGAAACACTGGAAGCATATTCTCAGCCTACTCTAAAATCATCCCAATCTACACAACTCACAGCATTTGCTAGAGCTGGTGTGCTGGAAAAAAGAGGAACTGCCACTATTCACACTGATTCTCTTCATGCTTTTGGAGTCTGCCGCGGTGTTGGGACTATACGGAAATCCCATAGATTCTTAACCTCTTGCTGGCCTTCCTGTTGCCAATGGACATATAATTGCTCCCCTTTTTTAACTTCTATGGTCTGAATGTGTCTCCCAAAATAATGTAGGAAACACCTTCCCCACCCAGTTTACAAAACTGTCTTTATCTCTGACCAGTATTCTTGATTATCAGATAAAGGCCCCACAGTCTGAAAAAGAGATACAAAGAAGGCCCATACAATTGTCAAATGGATTATATGTTGCATCAGAGGGACTACTTGTGGTCTCTCTTTTAGGACCTTTTAGGTTGCACTTACCTCTCATCAGATAGGGCCTATGGGCAGATGGAGGGTAGTTAAGGAGCTAAAAGGGGCCAGGTGAGATGGTGTACACCTGCAATCCCAGTACTCTCTGAGGCTGAAGCAGGAGGATCTCAAGTTCCAGCTCAGCCTGGGCAATTTAGTGAGACCTTCTCTAAAAAATAAAAAATAAAAAGGCTGGGCACATAGCTTAGTGGAAAGGCCCTGGGTTTCTTCCCTAGCACTACACACACATGCAGTGAATCTGTCAGGGCCCAGGCTTTCCTTTGTTGGTAGGTTTTTAATTACATCTTCAATTTCATTGATTGATATTGGCTTACTGAGATTTTTGTATCTTCTGGATTCAGCTTTGGTAATTTATAGGTATCTAGGAATCTGTCCATTTCTTCTGCATTTTCCATCTTATACAAGTTTTCAAAGTAGGTATAGATGATCTGGATTTCCGCAGGGTCCATTGTAATTTCACCCTTTTCATTCCTAATGGCGTGGATTTGAGTCTTTTCTTTCCTTTTATTGATAAGGCTAGATAAGGGTTTTTCAATTTAATTTAATCTTTCAAAGAACCACCTTTTCAATTCATTGATTCTTTGCATTATTTTTTAGTGTCCAATGCATTAATTTCTACTCTGATCTTTATAATTTCTTCCCTCATATGAACCTTTTGGCTTAAACTCCTCTTCTTTTTCTGGAAGTTTGAGGCTCATCATTAAGTTGTTTGTTTGAGCTTGGTCTGTTTTCCTGGTTATTGGCATTCACTGCTATAACTTTCGCTCTCAGGACAGCTTTCATTAGGGCCCATAAGTTCTGGTATTGTCATGATCATTTAATTGCAGAAACTAATTTCTTCTTTAATTTCACCTGTGACCTATTGGTTGTTCAGGAGGGTGCTGTTTAATTTCCATGTGTTTATGAAGTTCTTGTGATTTCTTTTGCCATTGACTTCCAATTTCATTGCACTATGCACGAAATAACTTCAGTTCCTTTGCGTTTATTTAGACATATCCTGTGAGCTAGTTCATGGTTTATTTTGGAGAATGTCCCATGAGCAGCTGAGAAGAATGTGTATCCTGATGTTGTGGGGTGGAATACTCTGTACACATCTATAGGGGGCTGGGGATATAGCTCAGTGGAATAAGCGTCTGCCTAGCAAGCGCAGGGTCCTGAGTTCGATCCCCAGTACTGCCAAAAAAAAAAAAGATAAATTTAAACAGTTGTTTCCATCTGTACACATCTACTAAGTCCATTTGTTCAAAATTTTGGTTCAGTTTTAATGTTTCATTTTTGATTTTTTGTCTAGTTGGTCTGTCTCTTTGTGATAGTGGGGTATTGAGATCCCCAATACAATGAATTAGTGCTTATTTGATTTTTCATGTCCATTGATACTTGTTTTATACAGTTGGATACAATGGTATTTGTTGCATATATATTTATGATTGTTACTTCTTCCTCTTGGGCTGTTCCCTTTACAAGGATATAATGACCTTCTTTATCCCTCTTAAACAGTCTTGGCTTGAAATTCACTTTGTCTGCAAATAGAATAGCCACCCCTGCTTTTTTCTGGGTTCTTGTCACATGGAGTATTATTTTCCATTCTTTGACTTTCAGTCTATGAATTTATTTTTTAATTAAAAGTGTTTGTTTTTTTTTTTCTTTTTGAGACAAGATCTCACTATGTAGTTCAGGCTGGCTTTGTGCTGACTTTGTACCCTGGCTAGCCTCGAACTCACAACGATCCACCCACCTACCTCAGCCTCCCAAGTGCTGGGATTACAGGTGTGTGCCACCACACCCAGCATTTTAAAAGTGTTTCTTATATGCAGCATATTGCTGGATCTTGATTTTTGATCCATTCTGCCGGTCTGTGTCTTCTGACTGCTGAATTGAGATGTCTTAACATTGATGGTTACAATTGATTTGTCCTTATCATGTTATCTTTCTGCTATTACCTCCTCCCTTTTCTCTCCCTCTGTTGAATTGTTTGCCTTGCCTGGTGGATTCCTTCTGTTGAGGTTCATAGAGTTGTGGTCCTTGTTATCTCTTTCTAGAATGTCCTTCAAAAAATAAAAATAAAAAAAAAATAGAATGTCCTTCAAAACATTCTGAAGTGCTGGTTTGGTAGAAAGAAATTTCCTCAGTTGTTCTTTTTCATGGAAGTATCTTATTTCTCCATCAGTTTTGTAACATAATTTTATGAGGTACATCAATCTGGGTTGGAGGTTCTTTTCCTTTAGGACTTGATATACTTTATTCCAAGCTCTTCATGACTTGTGGGTTTGTGTTGAGAAGTGTTCTGTGATTCCGATGGGTTTTCCTTTATAGGTGATTTGTTTCAGTTCTCTAACAGCTTTTAAAATTCTATTCTTGTGTTGAATTTCTGGAATCTTGACTATGGTATGCCTGGATGTAGACATTTTTTGATTGTGACTAATTGGAGTTCTATATGCCTCAATTATGTACATGTCAAATTCTCTGTCTACTAGGAAAGTTTTCTGCCATGATATCTGTGAACAGTTTTTTTTAATATCCTTTGTGCTAGCTTCTGCTTTTTCATTGACTCCAATCTGAAGTTATTCTTTGCCTCATGTAGAAGCTACTGGATTGATTTCTCATGGCCCCTTGCTATTTTTAAGAAGTCTTTCTTTTCATGATTGCTAACCACAATCTTGTCTTCTGTATCTGAGATCCTGTCCTCACATTGGCCTAATCTGCTGCAGATACTTTTAGTGGAATTTTTATTCTCCTGGATATCTGCTTGAACCTGCCTTATGGATTCCATTTCTTTCCTATGCTGAGTATTCATGGCTTCCAAGATTTTCTTAAGCTCCTCAATTTTTTTTTTTAAATCTGGATCTGCTCTAGAGTCACTAAGCATGGTTTTCATTGTGGACAACATCTCTGCAGTTATCTGATAAATTATTTCTGATTTGATTTTTTTCTAGCACCTCATTCAATTGCTTTGTTGTTACTGATTCAGAGGCTAGATGGGTGGCTTTCAGATTGTCCCACCTCAATGCCCCTTGAGTTTGTCTTTGGTGAGCTGGATGTTGAAGTTGTGTCTTCTCATTTTCTTTTCTTTTTTAGTTTAATTCCTGGGGTGACGCTTATAAATTGCCTATGATGAGTTGCTTTATTGCTAGTTTTTACAACCCTTAGGGAATAACTACTTCCCTGAGGTATCTTCCAGGTGTAGTTGTTTTTTAGGTTTTGAGTCTATTACAAGAGCCAATCTCTTCAATTTGTTGGGAATAAAAAGTTGCTGCCTGTTTGGCCCAGCCCTTGGTTCTCTGGCACTGTGCCACAGTGTTTTTTGTGACTCAATCAATCTCAGTCTTGGAATACCAGAAAGAACAGTTATTTAGAACAATTATGTCACTTTTGGCTATAGTGGTACCATCAGCAATAACAACAGCATCAAACACAGCCTAGAACATGACAAACTGAGGTAACCACTAATTTGCCACCTTTAACCATATGAACTAGATTTGTGGTTATATAACAAACTCTAAAACAAACCAGAAAATTATATGTAGTATGTAAGTCCTTAATATGTCATTTAAAATTTAAAATGGGTTAGGGTGAAAGCAGAGAAGTGGAAGAAGAAGCCGGGCATGGTGGCACATGCCTGTAATCCCAGCACTCGGGAGGCCAAAGCAGGATTGTTGCTAGTTCAAGACCAGGCTGGGCTACAAAGTGAGCTCAAGGCCAACCTGAACTGCATAGTGAGATTCTGTCTCAGAAAGATAAAAAAAAGAGAGAGAGAGAAGTGGAAGAAGAGGAAAAGATTAGAAATAAGGCTGGAAGATAAAGGGGGAATCACACTAACTTTGGAAACTGGTACAGAAGACTGGAAGGAAAGACAGAAGGAAGAGATAAAAAAAAAGAACGAACAGAATCACAACCATGAAGAAGCTAAAAATCACATTCACATTTATATAAAAACAAGACCAAACAATAAAAGAGAAAAAAAAAAAAGAAACACAAACCATAACAGCAGCAACAACAACAAAAACAGAGAGAAGAAAAAAAGTCCACTTCCAGATTTGTCTCTGCTGTCACTTGTAGGCAGCATGTGGAGACAGGCCTGATCCCTGCTGACTTATCCCAGCGGCCAGTGCTAGCTTTTTGTCAGCGTAGTGGATAATCTTGGTGAGCTTGCACCTTCTGGCCAAGATCAGACTCATCTGGCCTGCAGCCAGGAGCATACCTTCCCTGGACCTGAACCCAGCCGGGAGCCCCTAGATACAGCCAGCAGCCACTCTGAGTTCTGAGCACAGTGGTTCCTCTGCAACATAGCTCCCAGTCAACTGCTCTCTCCCACATGGGATCACTGAGCCCTCAGCACTCACTGCCAGCTAGTTCAGTCCTTCACATCCACTGCTCCCTTCCACTGCTGCATCTCTCTATGGAGGCCTCTGGGGTCGCCAGCAGTCACCATGTGCCCGCAGGTTTGAACTGCTCCTCTCACACAGTGGGTCCCATCTCAAGGACAAGGCACTGCTGGGTACCTCCTTCTTCATTGAAGTTTCTTTCTTCACTCTCTCTGTGGGCTTTCATTTGTGCTTCAGATCTTTCCTAGGTCCAGGGAACCCACTTCTCTCCTTTTTGTCTTTCTCACATTGCTATATTCCAGCATACAGATGATCACTCTCAAAGAGGCTCTTTCTGTTGCTTACCCTTCCATCACCCTTCATCTGCTTACCACTCCACTCCCCTCTTACTAGTATTCTTGCAACATACTACCAACAGGTAAAAAGGGCATGCCCTCTGCTGATTTGCCTTACTACCCTCTTTCAAGCAGGAGATGGGTCCATCAAGGATTTGAAAGAAACCACACTGTCTTAGTTATTTTCTCATTACTGGGACAAAATACCCCATGCCCACAAATTAAAGAAGGAGAAGTTTATCTGCGCTCATATTTTGTAGAGGTTTCACTCCACAGTTGGTTGGCTCGAGTCAGAGTGGCATGGCAGAGGAGAGACAGTCCATGGCAGGGCAGGCAGGAATTGGTGAGGGATCAAGGGAGGAGGAGAGAGACATGCCCTTCTCTAGTGACCCACCTCTTCCCACTAGGCTTCACCTCCCAATATCATCAGTGAACTAATCCAGTGATGCGTATCACACTGCTATGATCCAATCATCTCCCCAAAATCTCACCTATGAGAGCATGAGGCTTTTGGGGGACATATAGATATAAACCATAACACACACACACACACACACACACACACACACACACATGCACGCACACACACACGCGTTGGAGGAACCAGATGAAAGGGCTGATGAGCACCTCCAAGCCATCAGAATCAAAGACAACCCCTCCTGGACCCACACATGCCACACCAAACTCCACTCAGATGAGCTGTCAAGTCACCTGTGAAAGCATCCCTGTGGATGACTTTGAAGGATTTCCCCTTACAAGAGTTATGCTGGGACATTTTTCTCTTCTTTCTTTCATTTCCATTTGAATCTATGTTCCTCTCTCTTTGCAGTTACTCAGCTACTAAACAGTTTCTTCTCTCTGCAGCCAATAACTCAACTGGGAAAATGAAGTTCTGTTTCCCTAAAACATACCAGTCTGACATATTGAGTCTTTCGCGGTAAAGACACTGAAAAAATAGCAAACGGATCATTCTGTCCTTCTTTCTTCTTAAAAGCAAGGGATGAAATTTCCTTATAGAAGAATCTGCTATGGCTTGAATATGGTTTTTCTTCCCCAAAACACATACTCAAATTTAATTGTCACCATATATTGGGGCCCAGAAGAGTGTTGTTAGGTCACTGGGTCAGAGCCCTCGTGAATGGATTAATGCTTACCTTGTGGGCATGCGGGGCGGGGCAGTTATCATGGGATACCTTTCTCTCTGGCACACATGCTTCCTTCCATAAGAGCCTGTGTGCCCTTTTGTCATGAAAGCCCCAGCAGAAGCAAAGCAGATTACAATGCCTTGCTTCTACACTTCCAGAACCATAAGCCAAAATAAACCTTTTCCCTTTATAAATTACCTAGTTTCAGGCGTTCTGGTACAGAAACAGAAAACTGAAGACAAAAGGGAAGTCTGTGCCAACAGAGTTTATAAAACTAACCCTCACCTTTCTAGTCACTTCTCTGCCACAGAAAGGGAAATTAAAATTTTATTTTATTTTTTTTGTGGTACTGGGGATTGAACTCAGGACCCTGCGCTTGCTAGGCAAGCGCTTATTCCACTGAGCTATATCCCCAGCCTGGAAATTAAAATTTTAAATAAAGCCTTCCAGGTATGTCTGCCAAAACCAAATAGACGTGTCCAGAAAAGCCTGGTAACGGTAACTGAGTATTTCTTCCTTTTTGTAATCCCTACTTGTTTAACTGATGGCCTTGCAATGTAACTTCAAATGTAACAGGACATTTCTTCCTTTGTGTAACCCAACTTGAGATGTTTAAATTCCCTTAGCAACCCATGTCACCCAACCCTCCCATCACAATGCACCAAATCTGCCTTTGTACTTCCTCACTTGCCTGCCCTATAAAAGTCCCAGAACCTTGCTGGCAGGGCTGACAGAGAAAGAGATCCCAGTCAGGCCCACTGGTGTAATAAACTGCCTCCTAAACCTTTTTGGTGCCATTTCTTCCCAAGTTTGGTGTTTTCTGTAATACCAGAGTAATAGTAATTTACCCCAGCCCCTGCCCCTTGCCTTTGTCCCTCTTCACAATTTTTCACTGTGCCCACATTACAGATGTTCAACACTAACTGTATTGTCAGGTCTTCATTTTCTTACAAAGGTTCTTGTGTCATGTTGAAGTTGTAATTCTCAGGCCTAGCCAAAACAAAAAAAAAACACCTCTAAAAGATCAGAGGTGAAAATTTTGCCTCCGCTGTGGTTCTCTTTCTCTGGAGAATCCCAACAAGTACACCAATGCAGTTTGTGTGCTCAGGGTGCACCAAAAATCCTAACTCAGCTGAACAGTGGGGTGACCCTCACTGGCCATGCATGAACTGGAGCTGCTCAGATCCCCTGCCAAGGCCCAGGATGGGATGGGACTCTTCTCACCTGTCAGCTCAGTGCCTTTTCAGCTTCTGCTGCTAGGCACCAGCCGGTCTAGTACAATAGATAAGGTTTCCTCCCTCACTGGATTGGATTCCTCCAAGGCAGTGATCTCCAGGATCTCTTTCTCCTTTTGCCCATCTCCCCACTCTTCCTATCTCTGAAGTTCAGGAAACTTCAGACTTCACCAAGGGCTCCAGGAAGACACTGTCTCTGGGGGTACCCTCCACTCCTCTCTCCCCAGCCCATCATGTGAGGGTCCGGGAGTTCTCTCCCTATGAAACACAGCGCTCACAGCCCAGCTTTGGTCTTAGAAAATTTATTGGTGCTGGGGAAAGGGAGGTGAGCAGCCCTGGCTCTCTTCCAAGGGCCCCATGAGACTTCACTGTTTGCCGTTCCCATTGATGGGCCGGTTCACATGGTCTGGGGAGGCCAGGAAGGCCTTGAGCTTGGGCCGGGCACTGAGGCGTGCCACGTAGCCTGAGAGCTGGGGGAATTCATCCAGGCAGCCGGGGGCCAGGACCTGGTGGTTCTGCAGCAAGTCCAGCAGGTTGTAGTCGGCGAAGGAGATCTGCAGGCCACGGGGTCAAGGTGTCAGTCAGTCAGTGGGAGCAGGCTGGGGCTAGGGGAGGGGAGTCGGGGGCAGGGAAGCTGAGCCCACTCCCTACATCTGTCCTACTTTGCCATAGGAATGACTCCCATCTATTTCCACCTATGAGGAGGGGACGGCATGCAAGGACACGGGAGGGGCAGACTCACCTGGCTACCCACGATGAAAGCCTTGCCCCCCTGGTTCTGGGACAGCAGAGTCTCAAAAGGTTTCAGGTGCCCAGGCAGGGCCTTCACGTAGTCACTCTTGCCTGCCTCCTATAGAAGGACGGCAAGGCTGTGCATCTCCTCCTGCCCTCCCAGCACGAGAGCCCCTGCCCCATGCGAGACACGCCCCACTCCTCTGGCCACCTTGGAGACCCCAGGAGCCCTGAACGTTCCTGTTTGCTCCACACTCACCCCATTACCAAGCCCTGCCCGCACGAGCTGCTCATCTTCCTCTCCCATTCTACCTTTCCATCCTGGCTAGGGTCTCCTAGCAGATTACTGCAAAAACCTCAGAGACGACTCCTCTGAGGCCCCTTCCAGACCTCACGTTCAGACACAGCCTTGCTCGTTCTCCTCAGTGGCTCTCCCTACTCTCGGGGAAAGTCCACACCAGAAGGTTCAAGGCCTTGAGGACCTGGCCTCCTCCCCCACCTCTACAGCCACACCCACACACCCATACACACGCACTTGTGCAAACACGCTGCCCCTGCTCATCGGCCCTAGGTCCCAGGTGAGCTCAGACCTGCACCCAGTGCCCATCTAAAATTACCAGCACCTCATCCCAGAAACTGGTACAGATTCCCCTCCTCAGGCAGCCGTGGAAAGCCACCTGTTGCCAGGGCCTGGCCCTCACACCCTGACCAAGGACAGGGCCAACCAGGGTCACGTGAGGGCCAGGATGAGGATGCCAGAGCCCCTGCCTCCATGTACCCCCAGAGTGCCCCTCTCCGGCGCGCGGGCTCACGTAGTTGGTGTAGATGAGGGTAACGTATTTGCAGCGGAGGTCCTCCACCCCGTCATTCACCACATCCACCAGGGCTGCTTCCCGCTGGTCCTTCCCATAGAGCCCTGGGGGCCGGGAGAGTACACAGCATGACTAGCACCTGACCTAGCACCCCCAGCCCAGGCATGTGGCTGTCTGCCAGCCACAGCCTAGGGAGAGTGGAAGGGGAGGGAAAGCCCAACACACAGCTCATACTCAGAGCTCCTGAGACACCGCCTGGCACAGGGCAGGACAGAGGACTGGGCCTGCACCATGGATGAGCAGGGTAACCTGTGTGTCTCTGCATCTTCTACTCCGGACTGGACTGAAATGGGTGAGTCCTTGAGAGCAGATGCTCAGTCATGGCTGATGCCCACCGGCTGCCTGAACTGCCCAGGGCCTCAGGACTCACCAAGGGAGCGGCCCAGGTGGCGCAGGATGGCATTGGACTGGTACAGAGTGAGGTCTCCGTCCTGGAACTTGGGGAGCTGTCCATATAGCTGCAGGGGAGAGTTCAGCTCTGTGACTGAGGTGAGCCTGGCTGCCTCTTACCTAGTCACAGCCCCCTAAGGCCTGACCCCTCCCGCACCAGGGTGCAGTCACTCACACAGGAAGCTTTGAGGGGGCCTTGCGTCCAGGTCTCCGTGGTCACCACCTCCTCCTTCCAGCTCTGGCCCTGGTCAGCCAGGAGCATGCGCATAGCCTCACAGCGCCCTGGGTGTGGGGGACAGGGCAGGGATGTGAGGAACGTGCAAGACCCCTTGCGACAACCCAGGAAAGGGTGCGTGCTGCGGGTGGGTGACGTGAGAACAAAGACTCCTGATGACCAGGTGACCAGGTCCAGCAAAGGAGGCCTGGAATCGTACCCACAAGTAGGAGGCCAAAGACTGGGCTGGGGTCCTCCCCAAGGAGATGGGGGTACGTGGGCTGCGGCCCTGGTGCCTTTGCCTCCCTCCTCCCTCCAGGCTCAGGCTCCTACCTCGAACCGGGAAGTACACTATGGTGTAGGGCGCCACTAGAGCGAACAAAAGAAGACTGTTAGCGAGCGGGACCTGGGCACAGTGCACTTGCCCGCCCCCAGGGTCCGGTCCCCGTCTGGGCGCTCTGGGCCCCCAACTCCGCCCAGGGCTCCCAGTCGCCGTCCCAGTGCCGCAGGCTGCCTGCCCCTTGCTGATAGCTCGGAATCCCCCAGTGGGCCCGGGGAACCGCGCCAGCTGCGCAATGGGATCCCTCGGAGGCCCTGCGGCGCGGACTCACTGCCTGCTGCGTGGACCGCGGCTGGAACTCTGCAGACTGAAGCGTAGAACTGGTGGGTGGCTGAGCTCCAGGGGAGGCCTAGCGGCCGTGAGGCCTTATAAAGGATGTTCAAAAAAGGGGGGATGCCCCGCCCCGCTCCGCCCCCGACGCTGAGTCATCGCGCGGGCCACCCCCTCCTGGCCGCGACGCTCGCCGGGAGTCTTCCGCTTTTTGCAGTGTCGCCGTTTCTGAGTCAGACATAAAAAAGGCAATAGCCCTTTCAAAAATAACATCCACTTCCCCAATACACACTGCCCTATACAAGCACACAACTCTTGCACAGACTCACTGTCTTGCACACACTCATTCAAAACTAGTCAAACTTTCATGAATTTATGTTACACACACACACACACACACACACACACAGTGGGGGGATCTCACCAGGCAGCACACAGACGTTCTGCTCTGGGCCAGGGGCACTCAGACACACCCCACCACCCCACCACCCCCTCCTCCAACCCCCTATCCTCTGGCTGTGGCTACTTTTCCTGCCTTTTTGGGGGTCTTTCCTGTGTAAGTTGGGGCCTGAGTCTGCACTACTAAAGCAGGAGGTGGGGCGACCATAGCTGCCTCCTCTTCCTGCCACCAGCCCTCCTGCTGTCCCAGCCAGGGTCTCTGTCTTCCTCTCGCCTCTCTCACCTGGCCATTTCAGATGAACTCAGACTCCCTGTTTGCCCTGGAATGTGCAGGAACAGTTCCCACCTCCACCTGTATCCCTGTGCCCAGTGGACCGTGAGATATTTCCATGGGTCCTAAAACTTGTCTGTCCCTCCCCTGCCTGCACAGTGCTGCCCTGACCCTTTCTGCCATGTGCAAGAGCCAGGAGGTGTGTGAGAGCCTGTAGATCCATCAGGATGCTCCTCGCTCCCTAGTCCATTGCGTAGCTGGTCTGGACAGGGACCCTCTTAATCGTATGCATTCATTTCCAAATTCCTTCTGTCCACATGTCACTCCCCAGCCATTCTGCAGGTGTCTGCGAAGCCTGCATCCCAGGTATGCATACATCCAATTTGCATAGCAGACCCAGTAGACAGACCACACTATCAGCTGTGGCTGTATTTCTCATTACTAAGGGTTTGGATCCTCCCTTCCTGTGCCTGTTGGATTTTGCTTTCCTCCTCTGGAATTTGCCTGCCTGTGACCTGGGGCCATGTTCTCTGGAGTTGCAGCTTACATTCTTTTTTTCTTTTTTTCTGTTCTTTTGAGACAGGGTCTTGCTACGCAGTTCAGGCTGGTCTTGAACTCAATATGTAGCCCAGGCTGGCCTCGAATTTGCAGTGATCCTCCTGCCTCAGCCTCCCAGGTGCTGAGATTACAGGTGTGTGCCACCACGCCCAGCTCAGGTCACTTTCTGTTGCTTTGCCAAATATCTTCATTTATTGTAGGTATTCATCTCTTATTGGCATTAGACATTACAAATACCTTTTCCTCTTCTCTTAACTACGACTTAACATTGCTCAATATAGCTTTCATTTTAAAAAAAAACCCTCCGTAATATTAGCCTAATCAAATGTATCAAGGTTCTCAATTCTTTCTTTCCTTCCAGGAAGTGGGGTTTGACTTTGAACCTTCAAGTCTTTCTTTAGCCCTGGATTTTGGTACCTTCCCACACGGCCTTTGTTTCACATCTACAGCATAACGCTATCCAGAGGCTTCTCCAGTGTGTGTCTTTAGGCAAGAATCCAGTTTTACTTTTCACCGTAACTTTTCCAACACCACCACCTGACTGAATGGGTGTTACATTCCCATCTGCACTTGGCTCTGCCTCCTGGTCTCTGTTCTCCAGTGTCTCTTGCCTACTTCTCTGTTCTAGTGCCAAAGCCACAAGTCTTATTGCTCTGGTTTTATAATTCTGGGAGCGGAAAGCACACCCTCCAGGCTCTTCCTTCTTTCTGTCTCTCTTTGTTTCTTTCTAATTTTTCTTTAATTTTTTTTCGGTTATTTGTGAATCTTTATCCATCTATAAAAATGTTATAGTAAGTTCATTGAAGAAAATTTTGTGTGTGGTACTGGAGATTGAACCCAAGGCCTCCACGCTGAGTTACATCCAGCCCTTTTGTATTTTTTATTCTGAGGCAGGGTTTCACTAAATAGCTACATTATCCAGGCTTGCTCTACTTGTCCTTTGCTGCTTCCTGAATTTCACATAAATGCAGTCATATAGTCAGCGCTCTGGTACCTCGCCCATGTTTTTGTGAACTTTTTAAAACAATGAAGTATGGTTTATGTTTAGTAAAGTTTAACTTTTTTTATTCAAGGAGTTTTATGAGGTTGACAAAAAACCATTATTACAGTCAAGATGGGAAACATGTTCATCACCCTCGTAAGTTCCCTTGTGCCCACGTGGCCAGCCCGTCGGCCGCCTCCGGCGCCGCCACCATTCATCTGCTTTCTCTTACAAGAGTTTCCTCCTGTTCAGAGTGTTGTGGCAATGCAATCATATTCGCACAGTGTGCAGCAGATGGGAGCCTCCCTTTCTCTCTGGTCACACATCTGAGATTTACGCATGCCTCTGGGGCGTCCATGATTCTGTGCATTTTGTTGCTGAGTCATGCTACCTTGACTGAAAGCCTCGTGGCAGTTATCCAGAAAGCTGCTTCGAATTATTCCACTGAAGTTTGGTAAACATAAGTTCTGGCTATCTTGGACAAATGCCTAGAAGGATGTTAAGTCGTTTGGTGAGTGCATGTTTAAACCGAGGGGTGTGTGTGTGTAACTTGCAAAGTGATCTTACTGCTTTACAGTTTCCACCAGCAGTGTGAGACATCCAGCTGCTCTCCATTCCTCCTCTGTGCTTAGCTACCACCATTTCTTTCTAGCCCTTGGGACAGGTTTGTGGTGTTTTGTGATCGTTGTTTTAACTCATTTCCCTAACGATTAATGATGCTGAGCGTCTTTTCCTGTGTTTGCTGTCAATAAATTCTCTTTGCCAAAGTGTCATGTCAAATGTTTTGCCCATTTTTAACCGGATTCTTTGTTTTCTCCTGCAGTTTTGAGAATTTCTCATATGTCCTGGATAGAAATCCTTCATCAAATACGAATTTTGCAAGTATTTCTCCCAATCTACAGCTTGTATTTTCATTTTCTTAGCAGATTTTTTTTTAAAGTACAAACACTTTGAAACTTTGATTAATGCTAAGGGTTGGGTATGGGGTAAATGTGTATCCCAAGGGCTTATATGCTAGAAGATTGGTCCTCGCTGTATTGGGAAGTGGTAAACCTGTAAGAGTGGAGGCTGGTGGAAGGTGATTAGGTCACTGGAATTCTTGGTGCTCTTGGAAAGAATTAATGTAGTTCCAGTTCTTTTTTTTAATTTTTTTTTCTTTTTTTTTTGTCTTTGGTCCTGGGGATCAAACTCACTACCTCACGCTTGCCAGGCAGGTGTTGTGCCGCTGAGCTATATCCCCAATCATGTAGTTCCAGTTCTTGCATGAGCAGATTGTTAAAAAAAAATCCAACCTTGAGCTGGGCGTGGTTGTGCATGCTTATTATCCCAACACTTAGGAGGCTGAGGCAGGAGGGTTGCTGTGAGTTTGAGGCCAGCCTGGACTATATAGTGAGACCCTGTCTCAAAAAACAAACAAATGGACTACTGTCGGAACTGGCCCGAGAGTAACCTGAGAGATACTGAGCTGCCCACTACAATCAATGGACTCTTTATTACTGGCAATAGTTGGCCCCGGTAAAGAAGAAGTAAGGGCAATAAAAAATTGAGTGTAGACCTAAGGTCGCCCTCTGGTCCCCTGATGCCAGCTTTGTGTACCAACCTGCACTGTTTTCCCTACATCCTTAAACTCAAACATTTTATCCAGCTTTTTTGAGATTCCTTAAAATTACACCCCAACCTTAAAACCTATATATATTCAGTCCCCCCTTTAGGTATTTACTGATATTCATTCTGATGTCAGCCTGTGTATAGGCAGAGGAATAAAATCTGATCTTTCCCACAGCTTAGACTCTGGGTGGCTCCTCATGTGCCAGTACTACAACACCAGCCTCACTGCTGTCTCTCTCTGGCTTCCTGTCTTGCCAGTGTAGTGTGTTCTCCATATACCAGGAAGCTCCCAGAAGAGACCAGGTCAACTGAACCATCTGACCTCAGACGTTCTGCTTCCAAAACTGTGAGCTAAGTGAACCTCTTTTCTTTATATAGTATTCCGCTCCGGATAGTCTGTTAGAGCAGCAGAAAGAAAACAGACTTAATACAATAAAATGTATCCATTTTAAAATTTTATTGATAATGTTTTTGGTCATATGTAAGATATCTTTACCTAATCTAAGAAGAAAAAAAGATTTATTTTATAGTTTCTCCCAGAAATTTTATACTTTGGAATTTTGCATTTGTGTCTATGACTATTTGAATTGGGTATATGCTATAGTTTGTTTAGGGGTGACACCACTGGGAGGTAGTAGAAAATTTAGGAGGTGTGGCCTACATGGAGCCCCTAAGGCCATTGCTTGACCCTGGAGGGGAGGGTGGGATCCCATCATTTCCTGTTTCTGTTGTGTTTCCTGACTATGAGGTGACCGCTTTTGTCTCCCATGCACTCCTGCTGTGATGTGCCACCCTTCTGCAGGCCCAAAACTACAGGACCAACAATCATGCACTGGGAATTCCAAAACCATGAGCAAAATAAACCTTTTCTCTTTATAACTTGATTATTCCAGCTATTTTGTTATAGTGAATGAAAGCTAACTAGCACAATGGATGAGCCAAGGTATAGGTTGAGGTTCATGTGTTTGCATAAAGATATCCAGTTGTTCCAGTGGGATTTCTTGAAAAGATTGTTCTTTCTTCATTAACTTACCTTTGCAGCCTTATAAAAATTCAGTTGACCATATATATGTGGGCCTACTTCTGGGCTCTGTGTTCTGTTATATTGATCCGTGTGGCTATTCTTTCACCCACACCATATTATATTTATTTCTGTAGTTTTATAATGCCTTAAAATGAGTAAGGAGTGTCTTCTAACTCTATTCTTCTCATTCTAATTATTCTAGTTCTTTTAGTTTTCCATGTAAATTTTGGAATCAGTTTGGAATTCTGACTGGAAAAATAAAATCATCAAGCATGGTGGCACATGCCCATAATCCCAGCACTCAGGAGGCTGAGGCAGGAAGATCGTTGCAAGTTCAAGGTCAGCCTGGGCTACAAAGTGAGCTCAAAACCAGCTTGAATTACATAGTAAGACCCTGTCTCAAAAAGACCTAAATAAATAAATAAATAAATAAAAAGGAATTCTGACTGGGATTATATTTAATCTTTTTATTGCGGGGGTACCAGCAATTGAACTCAGGACCTTGCACTTGCCAGGCAGGTACTTATGCTGCTGAGCTGTATCCCTGGTTCTTTTTTTTTTTCCTTTCTTTCTTTTTTTCTTTTGTCTTTCTGAGACAGGGTGTTGCTATGCAGTTCAGGCTGACCTTGAGCTCACTTCTTAGCCCAGGCTGGCCTCAAACTCACAACAATCCTCCTGCCTTAGCCTTCCAAGTGCTAGCTTTATAGGCACGCACCACCATGCCTGGCAGGGTTAATCTTTAATACAAGTTAGAGAATTTTTATATCTTAACAGCATAGGTACATTTCTCCATTTATTTAAATCTTTATTTTCTCTCAGCAATGTTTTATACTTTTTCAGAATACAGATCTTGCACATATTTCATTCAATTTTAAGTACATCATAGTTTTGCTGCTATTTAAACGACATATTGGGGGGGTTTCATTTGCTTGTTGTGAGACAGGGTCTCACTATGCAGTTCAGGCTGGCCTTGAACTGGTGGTCCTCCTGCCTTAGCCTCCCAAGTGCTGGAATATAGGAGTGTGCCACCACACCTGGTTTATAAATCATATATTTTAATTTTCATGTTTTTATTCCTAATATATACTAGTGTGACTGACTTTTAATATTGACCCTGTACTGGATTTGTACAGTGCACTTGCTAACTAAGCATCGCACAAATTATCTCTGGTTTGGTACTCTCTGCTGTTTCGGCCTTGGGACCGTCGTTCTTTAATCTGTCCTCTAAGAGCGCCTGTTCCCACCTTTGTTTTTCCCTCTGGGGGCTTGTATTCTCTGAACAGCGGCCCTTTTATTCTACCCCCTATTACTCCGGTAGCATTCACATTTCTTCTGGCTTATTTTTTTCTGAGAGTTGCAAGCGGCTATCTCCACTCGCCACTTCATGCTTCGGTTTTTAAGCAACTTTTTGAAAACTTTTAATCTAACATAATGTGATTTAATTCATTGTCTTTGAGATGAGGTCTCCCTGTGATGTCCAGGCCGGCCCCAAACTCCTGTGTCAGTGTACAGCCAGCTTCTGTCTGGGGTGACAGGTCCCGAGACCAAGGCGTGGCAGGGGAAAGAAAAACGAGACGAAGCTGTGGGTTCAGGGGGCTACAGCCCCTGGGACTGAAGCCTGGATCACGGTCTTCTCCAGCCTGGTGTTGGGATACACACAAAAAGCAGCACCAGGGGAACGGGGAGGAGTCGTCAACAGGATTATGGAGGACAATGCAGCTTATCGCAGAAAGTAGACTTTGACTTGGTGGATTACATTATCATTCCTGCGGGCACATCTCAGCAAGGCATCTAGTGTCGTCCTGTTGGCACAGGGACACAGGCCCTGCCTTCATCTCCTTTTACACTAATGCCTTTGCTAGACTTCCCCCAGAATCGAACAATCCTACAGCTTGGTCGGGCTCAAAGTCCCACATAGGTAATACATCAAAGGGTAAACCACAGAATGTCCTTCTCCACACTCCTGGGCTCAATTGCTTCTCCCACCTCCGTCTCCTGGCTAACTGAGGCCTCAGGCGTGTTCCACGGCACCCAGCTTTCTCATCCTTCAGGTTCACACAGCATGTGGTTCATCTTATGTATTATTTGCCTTTCCAGTTATTGTTCTATATCTACTATTTTTTTGTTCCTTCTTTTGTAACCTCCTGTTGCTGAAACTGCTCTTCCGCCTTTGTGTATTTCTGTTGCAGGTACTCTCTGTCTGTGTGGCCCAGTAATTCTGCATCAGATAATACAGGTGTCACCGGAAGCATCTCTCCTATATGCCCCACGCTGCACTTGGTCCCTCTGTCTGCTGACACTCCAGCCTGTGGTTTCAAGGAGAATGGAATAGCTGAGCCACAGGTACTCAAAACCCCACCTACTCTCTCTCCTCTCCAGTGTCACCCTCCTCCCAGCATCTGAGGACAGAGCCTCTGCTTCAGCGCTTGGGGAACAGCCCTGAGTTTCCTGCACCCTGAGGGTTTCCAAGGAAAGCACGGAAGAGAGGAAGCCCATGGCGTTGGTCTCTCTCTGCCATTACCACGCTTCAGTCTAGCAGTGTTCGCCACCCTGGTGACTCAGGTGAAGCTGCATTAGGTTGGTGACAGGCAGTGACAGCTCCTAACAACTCTAGGAAGTGGTGAGGCAGCCAGTTGCCTTTGGCGTCCTCCTATCGCCATTTCCAGCCATGCTCAGCCTGACCCCCCACACACACCCCTAAAAACACAGATGCACACAGAATTCTAAAATAACCATCAGTCTCCAGGGAGAGACATGTCTCACTTTTTTGGTTTGGTTGTTACAGTTTGATTTTTTTTTTCCTCCTGAAATCTCTGTTTCTCTCTGCAGTTTCTCACCAGAGAGGGTGCAGAAAATGCAAGTCAGTTCATCCTCTAATCCAAAAGTTGGCAAGCAGTGAGCCTTGGCCTATCACTTGCTTTTGTAAACAGTTATAATGGCTCCCAGCCATGCTCATTCATTTATGTGATATCTCTGGTCTTTTTACCCAACAGTAAGAACAAGTGATTGCAACACAGATTGTGTGGGCCTTAAGGTTAAATTATTTGCTCTCTGCCCTCTGTAGAAATTTTGCTGGCCCATGACCCAAACTGAGGTCCTGAGCTGCCTGCAATGAGCTAAATTTCCAGTGGCATCTCTTTTGCTTCCCCAGGAGAGTTGCTATGGAGCACTCCATAGCAACGCCCTTCCTAACAACATTTCCCTTTACAACGCCCAGCACCTGTAGACATCATACTAGCACGGAGTGTGGTGTCCAGGCCAGAGAGGGAGCTACTGAGATGCTCCCAACACATGCTCAGTCATGCGGGTGGAGAGAGTACCTGAGTTGGCTGCATTCAGGGCTGTGAGCACGGCAAGCCGTCTCTCTCCCCTTTCATTAAACATGCTGCTTTGCACAAGACCATCCCTCCGTGGAAGACTCCAGGGCAGATCTCATTGTTTAGCCAATTGCTCTGAAGTCATGAAAGCTCTTCCAGGCACACAGAGCACCCTGAAATTCTGGTTCATTGAAACGTTCAAAGTTCTAAGCTCTTAGGCAAGGTGGAGCTGCTGCCTTGCCCAACACGGGTCAGACGCAGGTTTGGAAGCCCAGGTTGAGGAGAGTTTGACCTTTTCTTTCATCTTCTAGAGCCTGTCACTCACCACTTCCAAGGATAAGGCTTAAGGGGGAGAGGAAGATGGGGGAGGGTGTAGTCTTGCATGGTTGGTACATTTGCCCACTGGCAGCAATATGCCAGGGTGAGGGGCAGCGATGCGTGCTTACTAGTTTTCTCCTAGGAAGGCTTTGTGAGACACTTGTAAACACGCATGTACACACGCACACACACACACACACACACACACACACACACACATATCCTCTCTTCCTCTCTTGATGTGTTTCCTTCAATTGGACATTGAAAAGTCTCCCATGAGCTTCAGGGGTCTTTTCTGTTAGGTTCCCCCAGGTCACTCTTTTGGGCAAGGACCCTTTAAAGAACCCCAGGGCAGCTTTGTCTACATTTGGCACCTGAGAAATAGGTGGCAACACATCCCTTAGTCCCCCATCGGCTGATACGTATCGTAACTCACTGCTGCCCCCAGGCTGCACCCCAGTTAATCTAGCACATTTAGACACACTCAGAACGTACCCTGAATTGTAGAATTAGCTCAGGTCATTCTTGGGACTGCTGTGAAACAGGCCCAGAGAGTAGGCAGTCTTGGTTAAATGAGAGGAAGAAGGTCCTTTTTAGGAAGTTTCTGAGGAAAGGTAGCATAAGAGAATATCTGGCTGAATAGTAGGACTGAAACACACTGAAAATATGATCCATGGTTGTGATACAAGAAATAAAAGCCAATCAGAAATTCCTGGAAAAACAAAAAGCTATAAAACAAAGGGGGTGTGACACACCTACACTCTGCCGTGAATGCTACACATCCCAGAACGCACCCACTGTTTACCGAACTGCTGACTTTTAGAATAGCTTCCAGGCAACACGTAGAATCCAATGACCACAAGGGATGCTCGTTAAGAACAAGCAATAAAGAGGACACTATGAAAGAGCCCCCATAAGCGTTCAAGTGTTTGCCTCCAGGGAGGGAGGCCAGGGCAAAGAGTGGGGTCAAGGAAGAATCATTACCTCCTCTACATGATTTGACTTTTAAAAAATGCTATTATTGAAACAATCCAAATGTCCATCAACTGAGGAATGGATAAAAAAGATGTGGTGTTTTTATACAATGGAGTATTACTCAGCTATAGAGAAAGATAAACTAGAGGCTTTTATAGGTAAATGGATGCAACTAAAGACCATACTCATAAGTGAAATAAATCAGATTCAAATGTGTAAACATCATATTTCCTCCCTACTGTACCTGAAAGAGTAAATAAAATCTGAAAGGTAAAATAGATATTATAAAAGAGAAAAGAAACTGCTCAAATAGGAAGGAGCAACAGGGATGGAGGAGAGAGGAAAAAGAAAGAAGAGAAAAATCATGTATATGTATACACAGGATAGCTAGGATAATTGTATTGCTAATATCTGTCGGTTTATTAAAAGGAACTGTTAATGTGTAATCAATCTTACATGCCTATATCTGGTTATCTGTGCAACCTTTTTGAAGATAAACATTCTGTACTATAACGACCATTGTTAATATCCTATCACCTTGTTTTGAACTTCTGTATCATTTTTATTGTTCTCTATGCTGTTTTGTTTATTGATTTGTTTTTGTTATTTTGGGGTTTTTTGCTTTCTTTTTAAAATGAAAAAATTTGTATGTGTATACAAGGATAGCTGGGATAGGTGTATTGCTGATGTCTGTGGTTTACTGAAAGGAACAGTCAGTGCTTAAATTTTTCTTTTTTTGTGACCAATTTTGCATGCTTGCATCTGGTAATCAGAACGGCTGATCTGAAAACAACAGTATGTGGTATAAGAACCATTGTTGAACTCCTACCCTCTTGTATGGTGAAGCTCTGCATCATTTCCCATGCTTTTTGTTTTATTACTTGTTACTGTCTTTTTTTTTTTTTTTGTACCAGGGATAGAACTCAGGACCTTGAGCTTACCAGGTAGGCGCTTTATGTTATGTCCCATCTTGTTACTGTCTTTAATTGTTTGATCAATCTTACGTTTTTACATCTGGTGGACTGAGCAACTTCATTGAAGATAACAGTATGTAATGTAGCAACCACTGTTAATTCCTATCATTTTGTTTTGAGATCATGTATTGTTTTTGTTGTTTTGATTTTGTCTTTATTGTTGTTTTGTTAATTTTTTATCTTTAAAACAAAAAATACTATTATTATTCTGCTAAAGTATTTCTGATGTTCTAAGCGCTTTTGCTGTATTATTTGAATCTGGTGAGCAGGAATTGAACACAGCTGCTCATACAAAGTGAAAGTATTTGGCCCCAAGGCTCTTTCTTGGGTCCTAGCCTCCGAGGGGTAGGGAATTTCCATCCCTCCTTCTCATACTTTCCCCTAAGCATCTCTTCATCTGGCCATTTCTGAATTGCAACCTTCATAATCAACTGGCACACGTAAGTGAAGTTTCCTGGAGTACTATGAGCCATTCTAGCAAATTAATATAAGGAGGGGGTCACTGGGACCCCCAATTACAGCCAGTGGGTCAGAAGTACAGGAGGCTCAAGACTTGCCACTGGTGTCTGAAGTAAGAGACAGTCTTGTGAGGCTGTGCCTTTAATCTGTGGGGTCTATGTTAGTTTCAGGACAAAAAGTGCCAGATTGAGTTCAGTTGTTGAACACCCAATTGCTATCTGCACAATCAGACAACTGGCTGCTGGTACAGGGAAATATCCCTCCCGATGTTATAATTTTATTTTATGTCAGAATATATGGGAGGAAAATTATGACCTACAGATCCCTTATGCTTTCTGCTCCTTGTAGATTTAGGTAAAACTCAGTCTGAACCCCAACTCTCAGGCTGGGCACCTCAGGCCCGATTTCCCTCCTATGCTGTAGAGCCCCCGACACCTGCTGGCTCCCTCCTTCTTCAGACTCCATTCCGGGGAACCCGCTTCCTCATTAGCATGAGAAAGCCAGAGTCCTGATCACTGTTTTGAATCAGCCTGTTACTGAAGACCAGAGTGGGCACAGGAAGGAGGTTTGGTGACACTCAGCAGGACCCCAACCTCCTCCCACTGCTGCCCTCTACTCCTGCCTGCTGGATCCTAGGAAGAGCCATCCATGGATATTCAGGGGCTGTGGAGATGTCCTCTTGCTGGCCAACTACCCACCAGCACACCAGCAGTCCCTCCTGAGGAATTTTTTAAGGATACATTTTCTCCACCTAGTACTGTTCTCATAATCTGCAGTATGGGAAAAATCAATCAAAGAAACTGTCTTAGCATGAGGAAGGCAGCAAGGAGGCTGTCTGAAGTCTTCCCAGCTCATCATGCCTTGCTTCTTTCCTCTGACCACAGAACCCGTGGTTCTTGCAGGGAGTGGAATCCATGGGACTGAAGTAAAACTGACCACTGCCACCCTGAGTGATGAGCACGTGACCAGACCAGCCAATCAAGAGCCTTATCCTCCTGGCCTAGGGGATCTTCCTGGGTGAGCGTGACCCCAAGATCCCCACCAGGAAGGCAACCTCAAAGCACGTGTTGTCAGGAAAGAGTGGCTCCTTGTTTGCTGGTATAATTGGATCCAAGGAAGCCTGGAAGTGAGGCAGCCATATTTGTCACCCTGAAGAACAGGTGGCCTGAGCATGGAGCCACAGAATGGAAAGCAGGTGGGTGGGGAGGAAGAAGGAGAAGAGGATGTGATCTGCAGCTGAATTTAGTAGAAAAACCTGGGCCTCAGGTGACCACAGCAGGTGAGCACTGTCAGTGGAGACCGCAGCAGACTCAAATATGTCAAACCGCTGAGCTGTAACCACTTCTGTTTCTGTCTGAAATGTTGTCTGGCCAAGCTGCAGCCCTGGAGATCTTTTGACCTGCCCTGTTGGAACTTTCTCAGTTTCTGAGCCACACCCAGCTCGATAATCATGAATAAAAGCCACTTCAGATCTTTAAACCAGCTTACAATAATTTTGTCTCTTGACAGTTTTAGGGCCCAAACAGAAAGCCCAAAGGACACCACTGACAACTCCCAACACCCCTTGAAGAATGTCAGAGAGGGGCCCCTGACCTCTCCTGAGGAGCCCTGAGAGTTATAAGCAAGCTGTTCTCGGGCCGGACTCTGCTTTTTTTGGAGAGAGCACAAGAGCTTTGGGATTTGCAGTGGCCAATAAGTCACTGGCCAGAGCAGCAGTCACGACAGAAAGAGGACTGGGGCCTAGAAGGAGGTGTGAGGGTCCAGCATAAACTGGGTAATCATGAACTCAATGAGGAAAGGGGATCACAGGCCAGGTCCAAGTCTGAGAGTGGCCCCTGGGTTTGGGAACTGTAATGGTTGATACTGTGTCAACTTGAGAAGTTTAGAAGTTTAAGCAACTCAGTGGGGGCCCGGGGTCCTCACTTTGTAAACATCCTGAGCCTGTGCTAGAGCTTGCAGTGGAGATGGTGTGGGCGGGTAGCCTGCATACAGCATAAGGGAGGCAAAGAAGCTTGCTTCTCCTCTACCCTTTTTGCTTTGCTGCTTTTGCTGTCTTCTGCTTCATTGAAGTGCTGACCCTGTGTCATGCCACCCTGCCTTGAAGTCAGCTGATTATGGACCGAATGTTCTACAAACTGTGAGTTTAATAAATCTTTCCTTCCTTAATTTTGGGCGTTGGGTATTTTGTCTTAGCAACAAGAGCAAAGTAATTAAGACAGGAGCTTAAATGGCTATTGGAGCCACCCAGCGTTAGAGGGTAGGGTTATTCTGACAGGAAAAACTGGACTTTGAGCAGCCATGAGACAGCTGGGCTGTCCATCACTTCCCTGGCTAACAGACATGCTGGAAAACTGAACGTGAAAAGGTGGGTCCGTCTTCACGGCTATGAGATTAAGGGAACATGCTGGGAGACAGGAGGATGGAAAGTTGGTTCAGCTTTCAACCAAGAAGCCAGAGCCAAAAAACAAAACGAAACATCAAGATCATTAAAATCAAACCCACTAAGGCAGGAGAGATCTACCCTGTGCCAAACCCAGATTAAGAAATTTCCCAGGTGATAAAGCATAAACTCCAGGTGGTAAGCTGCAAACACACACACCCTATAGTCACTGCAGTAACCTGTAGTTACTTTTATTAGCATAGTAAAACCTACACAGAGCTGGAGACTTAAAACAGTAATGTGACCTGCATCTTGGCATGAAGAGGAATAATGAAGAATTGGACAGGAGCAGCTAAAACTCCACCTCTACCTATGATGACAAGAGACTGGGACCCTGCCTGTCCCATAGATGCTATAAAAGCTGTGCAGCTTTGTCTTTTGGGTCAGCCTGTAGCTCCTGTCCCTGCTGTGGCCTTACCTCCCTCCTTGGGCTCAAGTATAAGAATACTTGAAAGCCAGGCGTGGTGGTGGTGCACACCTGTAATCCTAGCACTCAGGAAGCTGAGGCTCTCTACAAGTGTGAGGACAGCCTGGGCTACCTAGTGGGTTCAAGGCCAGTTGAACTATAAAGTGAGATCCTATCTCAAAAAATAATCAGATCCTCATTTCTGTCCCCATATATTCCTGCATGACACTTGTGGAAAGCACAAGAACTCACAGAATTGATAACAGCCAGAAGAAAATGTCCAGGTACTGAGGAACACTGTGAAAGTATCATTTGGCCCAATCCTGTGGCATGTCCCCCTCTGGCTTTTATCTCAGCACTGAGAGACCCCATTTTACATTTTTACAATTCTTGGTTTTTAAAAATTAAGTGTTCTGCCTTCTGGACACATCTGCTTTTAACACACCTCAGTGTGAGACCCCAGAATGTCAAAAACTTACTGAAGGTAATTTAGAGTTAGACAGTCATGTGAAACATTCCTTATGAACATTCCATGTGTTCATTCCACAGGAAACATTCCAGAAGTGCATTTAAAAATGAGGGCTTGAAACCAAAAAGAAGAAATACAGGCCAGTCTCCCTAATGAGCACAGATGCAAAAATTCTCAATAAGATACTAGCAAGTAGAATGCAGCAAATCATCCAGAAGATTATATACCATGACCAAGTGGTATTCATCCCAGGAATGCAAGGAAGGTTCAACATATATGAATCAATAAATGTAACACACCATATCAAAAGAGCCAAAGACAACAATCACATGATCATCTCAAAAGATGCAGAAAAAGCTTTTGACAGAGTCCAACAGTCATTCATGATAAAAACCATACAGAAAATTGGAATAGATGGTTTTTACCTCAAAATGATAAAAACCATCTATGACAAACCAATATCATATTAAATTCACAAAAGTTTTTACTCTAAAATCAGGAACAAGACAAGGATGTCCATTATCACCTCTCCTATTCAATATAGTTCTGGAAACACTAGCCAGAGCAGTTAAACAAGAAAGAAAAATAAAAGGAACATGGATAGGAAAGGAAGAAGTTAAATTATTATTTGCAGATGATGGTCCCAAAAACTCCACCAAAAGACTTCTAGATTTAATAACCAAATTCAGTAATGTAGCTGGATACAAAGTCAACACTCAGAAATGAACAACAAATTCACTGTGAGAGAGAAATTAGGGAAACCACACTCTTTACAATAGCATCCCCCAAAAACGAAATACCTAGGAATCAATCTACAAAAGAAGCAAAAGATCTACATATTGAAAATGGTAAGGGCTGGGGATATAGCTCAGTGGAATAAGCGCTTGCCTAGCAAGCGCAGGGTCCTGAGTTCGATCCCCAGTACTGCAAAAAAAAAAAAAAAGAAAAAAAAAGAAAATGGTAGTACTCTCAAAAAGATTGAAGAGGACATCAGAAAATGGAAAGATATCCCTTGCTCATGGACAAAAAGAATGAACATAGTGAAAATTGCCATACTCTCAAAATTGTTACACAGATTTAATGCAGTCATGATCAAAATACCATTAGCATATCCCAGAGAACTAGGGAACACATTCCTAAAATTCATTTGGAACCAGAGGAGACCTAGAAGAACAAAAGCAATTCTGGGTAACAAATGCAAGGCAGGAGGCATCACAATCCCTGACCTGAAATTATCCTACAAAGATACTATATGAAGTAAGCATGGTACTGGTAAAAAAACAAACAAACAAAAAAAACCAGACCTGAGGATCAGTGAAACAGATTAGAAGATGCAAACACAGCTACAAACACACTCAGCCATCTTATCCTTGACAAAGGGGCCAAACACGTTCACTGGAAAAAAGACAGCCTCTTTAATAAATGGTACTTGGGCCGGGGATATAGCTCAGCAGCACAGCCCCTCCCTGGGAAGCGCTAGGTGGTGAATTTGTTTCCCAGCACCAAGAATGAATAAATAAATAAATGGTACTGGAAAAACTGGCTTTCTACATGCTGAAGACTAAAACAGTAGACCCATTTCTGTCACCATGCACTGAAGTCAAAATGGATCAAAGATCTAAATATTAAAACAAACAATCTACTGGAAGAGAAAGTAGGTGGAAATCTTGAAGACGTGTGTAGGCAGAGAGTGCATAAATAGAACCCAAAACAAAGGGGAAACACTTCAAAGAATCAGCAGCTGGTCTATGGGGGAAAAAGGAACACTTGTCCACTATTGATGGGAGTATAAACTGGTGGAAGCACTGTGGAAATCAGTGTGGAGATTCCTCAAAAAAACTAGGGTTTGAGGTCCCATTCAACCCAGCTGTTCTGCTTCTGGGTATTTTCCCAGAAGACATTGTACCACATTGTACCACAATAAAAACATTGTACCACAGCAATATATGTGCACTCATGTTTATAACAGCACGATTTGTAATAGTTAGCTCTTGGAAACAATGTTCATCAACCAAAGAATGGATAAAAAGATGTGGTGTTTTTATATAATGGGGTATTACTCAGCTATAAATAAGGATAAACTTGAGTCTTTTATAGGTAAGTGGACACAACTTGAGACCATATTCATAAATGAAGTAAATTAGACTTGCATGTGTAGACACTGTATCGTCTCCCTAGTATATGAAACTAAAAGTGTAAGTAAGATCCAAAATGTATAGTAGATATTGCAAAATGGAAATAAACTGTTCAAAAAAGAGAAACAGGGATAGAGGAAAGTAGAAAGGAAGGAAGGGAAAAGGAAAAATAAATGAATGAATATATATATATAAAGGCAGTTAAGATAGTTATACTACTAATTTCTATTAGTTAATTGAAAAGTTTGTGTTCATATTATGTGATTGATTTTTCATACCTATATCCTATAATCTGAGCACCTGCTTTGAAGATAACAATATGCAATATATTAACCATTGTTACTCTCCTTACTATCTTGTTTTGAAATTTTGTATCACTGTTTTTATTGCTTTTTCTCTTTAAAATTAAAACAAAGAGGGCTCTGGAAGTTGAGGAAGGAGGATCCTCATGAGTTCAAGGCCAGCCTGGGCTACATAATAAATTCAAGGTCAGCCCAAACTGCATAGCAAGACCCTATCTCAAAAAAATAAAATAAAATAAAGGGGGCTCCCAAATTTGGCCTACTTATGCCCACTGATGCACAGAAACTTCTAGAAAGATTTTTTAAAGGTTTCATTGCCCTCCCTTTTTTTGGTGGTGCTGGGCTTTGTGCATATGAGACAAGAACTCTACCACTGAGCCACATCAGCAGCAGACCTCTTTCAAAGGACAGTACAAAAAGCAAATGGAAAACACGACTGATGAGAAAAAGTTTCGAATTGATGACTCTCTCTACTCTTCTACCTCCTCCATCTACTTTGAATTTACTAGCCTTTTTTCTAAGTGACTTCCCCACCCTAAAGGTGAAAATAAACCGCTTAAAGGGGCTGAGAGTACAGCTCAGTGGCAGAACATTTGCCTGGCATAAGGGAGGCACTAGGTTTCATCTCCAGCCCTGCAAAAGAAGCAAACAGAATTGATTCCAGACATTCCTCTCAGATCAGAGGGGTTTGCTTCTTTATTTATTTTTTATTTTTTATTTTTTATTTTTTTAAGAGCAGAATATTTATTGAGAGAAAGAAAGCTTCTATCCAAGAGAGGGACAGAAGGGGGGCCCGAGTGGGTTGCCCCCAACTCTGTCTCTTCCAGGGACTTTTATAGGGAAAAACCATGAGGTGAGGCAGGTCCAAGGTAGGGGAAATGGACAAAACCATGGTCCGCCAATAAGATTACAGGTATAATTGTCCAGGTAAGACTGAGTGGACTGGGATCAAATGGGAAAGTGAGTCACGTAACAAGTGGGCATGAATGCAGAGCGGGGCTTTTCCCCTAAGGGTTGGGTCAGGGGCTTTTCCCGTAAGGGTTGGGTCAAAGACTCTTCAAGGTGGTCAATCCCTGCTGTCCATCCCTGGGGAGGTATGTGGATGCATTTGTTTAGTCTTCCGTCTTGAGGTCTGGCCCACAGGTATCTTATCTTTTATGTTGGCTTCTTCGAGGGCGCAGCCCTGTCTGACTGCCTATAGTATTTCTATCTATCTCAGCTGCCTATAACATCCCCCCTCTGAAGAAGTAACCCGAACTGCCGTGAGGGAGTAATGGGCGATGACCGCTCTGGCTTCTTCAGGCTGAAAGGGGTCGTAGTTGTTGATCGGCAGTCAGAGATACTCTCCAGAGGGTCTATCTAAAGGTCCTCGATAGACACCAGGCATTTTCATCTTGGGTAGGTGTATAGCTTTAAGTCTGGAGGAGACAAAGGCAAAGAACCAATTAAGTATGCATGGGCCAAATAATAAGATCAACAAGATTATTATGAATATAGTTAACAAAGATTTCCACCAAGAGGAACCAGTGATGGCCACCCATAGAGAGAATAAGTCCCAGGGATTTTTAGAATCTGACATACCATTGATCTGTTGCCTGATATCTTGAATAGCTGTTGAGATATTAGTAGAGGGATTAGGAATGTACACACAACATTTAGTTTTTATAATTGCACAGGTACCCCCTTGTGCTACTGTTAGAATGTCTAATGCCATCCAATTTTGGAGGACAGCCTCACTTCTTCGGGGTTTGCTTCTTTCTTTCTTTCTTTCTTTCTTTCTTTCTTTCTTTCTTTTTCTTTGGCAGTACTAGGGATCGAACTCAGGACCCTGCACTTGCTAGGCAGGCACTTACTCCACTGAGCTATATCCCCAGCCCAAGGGTTTGCTTCTTTAATCACCTTCTGCTTTGGTCAAAATCTTTGGCTCAGAAGAGGAACTTCAGAGACTCAAGTCTGTAACAAACCCCACTGCCAACGTTGGGTCTTAAGTCAGTTTCCTGCCTTTGTCTTTCTCTGTCTTGGAAAGCAATGGCATTTAGGTCTGAAATCCTATTATAAAGAGCAACCTAGCACACAGCTGCTTAGGACACTGAGTGGGCCGAGCCACCGAGCTCCCTGGACTCAGAATAGTAAATGGTCAAGGAATGAGAAAAACACCCTGCAAGTAAGTAAGTGACTTTGAGAAAAGTGAATGGTGCTCTCAGAATAGATGATGATTTGTGGCAAGGTCTGTCTGCCTGCTGCGGGCTTTGGCTCTTCCCCTGAGGTGAGTTAATCAGCAGAGCATTTATGACGCTTCAGCTCTTTTGTGGGATCTGTCCCGAGGCAGATGGAGAAGAACTCAGAAACTCTGCATTTTGCTGTTTCTCAACAGCCTTCAGCTCAAAGTAATCAGCACACCAAAAATAGGTGAAGCACTATGTGTGTATTTTGGGTGACATTTCCTGAATTCTTTCAGTGGCTAACTTTGTTTCATGAAAAATTCAAGCATAAGTGTTAAGAATATTTACCACGAGGTGAAAGTAAACATCATCAAAGTTTATAAATGAACTTGCCATCATTTCCAAAATCCTTTTTAAGGAACTAAAATCTATGTATGGTCACTGTTACGGTGTAGCTTTCAAATGTCCTCCACAGTCTGATGTGCGTGCAAGGTGACTGGCTCATGGGGCTGCTATGGGGCACCTGCTGTTAGGTGGCCTGGCTGGCGATGGGTCACTTTGGTGTGACCGAGGAGGCTCTATCTCCCTCCCAGCCTCTTCCCTTTGCTCTCTGTCTCGAGAGACATGAAGGGAGGAGCTTTTCCTATGCCAGGGCCCCTCTGCCCCCCTGTTCCTGTCTTGGAGCCACTGGCTGGGGACTGGAACTGCGACCCACAGTAAACCTTCCCTCCTTTAAATTGTGAGCACTGGGTACTGGTGTCCCAGTGAGGTCATTAAGACAGTCATTCACTAGAAAGAATAAGGCATGCAATTGTATAAGCAAGGCAAGGAGAGTGGGTTTCCTTAAGTAAATTTTATGCACGAGAAAGATGTGCTTTTAAGGGAAAACAGCAGATTTTTTTTATCTTAAAGTAGAATGAGAGGCTGTTCCCCAAGGAAAGAGATAACATCTAGAGTAAACAATAGGAGGAATTTGAGGAGATTGTAACAGTTTTGTGGAAGAGTAATCTCATGAAAGGAGTTTTATATGTGGTCAAGCTGGATGAAATTAGAAAGGGACCATTTACAAGTGTTTTTCTTCCTAAAAGTTAGAGATTCAACTGGGCATTGGTGGCACACACCTATAATCTGAGCATTCTGGGAGGCTGGGGCAGGGGGATTGAAAGTTCAAAGCCAGCCTGGGCAATTTAGTGAGACCCTGTCTCAAAATAAAAAATGTAAAAGTCCTGGGTTCAGTCCTCAGTTCTGAAAAACAAAACCAAAACTAAGGTTGTTTTCCTACAACTACATCACTGTGTGTATGTGCCTTTAAAATCTTTAATTATCACTCTGATTAAATAACTGATTATTAATTCACATTGGTCTGTTATCCTGGGTTTTTTGTTTCATTTTGTTTTGGTTTTGGCTTTGGTTTTTTGAGACAAGGTCTCACTCTGTAGTCCAGACTGGCCTTGAATTCACTAAGTAGCCCAGGCTTGCCTTAAACTTGCAGCGATCCTCCTGCTCCAGCCTCCTGAGAGCTGGGATTGTAATCATACACTACCATGTCTGGCTTGTCATCCTGTTTTGGTCAAATAGGTTTTGGGGGTTGTTTTTGTTTGCTTTTTTGTGGGGTTTGTTGTTGTTATTTCGTGATGCTGGATACTGAAGGTGGAAGCACCAAACTACATTCCAGTACTTTTTTATTTTATTTTGAGACAGGGTTTCACTAAGTTGCCCAGGTTGGCTTCACATTTTTGATCCTCCTGCCTCTTCCTCCCAAATAACTGGGATTACAGGCGTTTGCCACCATATGTGGCTTATCAAGTGTTTTTAACCTAGAAGTAACTTTGGGATTTTCCAGCTGGGCTACTAGAAAGCCTTGAAGGATATATCTCACATCTTGTAAAAGAAAGGTATTAAACTAACTGGGCCTTCTTGATATATTACAGTATATAAAAAGCATTGTCAAGATATAAATAATGTTAAACTTTCAGTTGTATCTGTATGTATGTACTCATATGGGTTTCAGAAATTGCATTAAAAAATCACAAAAATCCAATAGTCTTCATGAGTCCTGGTACTTTCCTGAGCAATTATAAGCCCAAAATATTTATTTTGTGATGGAAATTTTAAAAATTTAAAAATCAACTAGTGGTCTGACATCACAATAGGACAAAATGAGATCACGTGGCCTGCCACACAGCTCTTCTGTTACACTGGCTCAGCCTTGACCGACCACACCCAGCTACACTCCAGAGACAGCCTGACCTGGCTCAGTTTGACCGCACCCAGCCACACAGCGTGTGCTTTTTAGGACCCCACCCCCCAGACATACCCTGTTTGCTAACTTGTTTCAAGGACTTTCTGCTCAGCAGTGAAGAATAACTGATGCTGCCCAATAAAAACTCACCATGCTTTTAAGCTTTTATATCTCCTGCTTGCAAAACCTATGTACACCAAGCCCAAGGCTGGCTCTGGGCTGGTGCTTCGGAGCCATCCTCCATCAGCCCACTGGGGTAATAAAGTTGGCTGCCTTCCAGCTCCTTGGTGCAGAGAGTTTTCTGTTTGGTTCAGTACAAGGTTCTATAACAATTTAGTCTTCACAAAAATGACTGACAAATACGGGTTTTCTGAGAACTTTCAAATCAGATCATTATACTTACTGGATAAGAATTTCCAAAACTCTTATGAAGATTATTTTATACAATGTTAACCTACATCAAGCAAAACAGGAATTAAATAGCAAGGAAATGCTCTGGCAGATTTGCATGCTGAATTAACCAGCGCTGAACTTGCTAAGACATGCGGTTTGAATGAACTCCATAAAGTGGACCCAAGGCAAACTGTGTTCACCTGAGTAATAAACTGTGAACTGTGTACCTGAAAAGGAGATTTAAAATTGGTGTTTAAAAGGATGTTGAATCAGCACCTGGAGGCAAGGTGGAGCCAGAGCAGCCAGTACACATCCTACCACACCCAGCTCTAAGCCTGCCTCGAGGCTGTGGCTTCCTGCCTCTCCACTCTGTGGGCGGCTGCCAGTGGGGAGCGGTGGGGTGCATTGGCACCCACATCAGAGCCACAGCAACTCCCAGGGATCCAGCCAAGGAACAAACGGGAACTGGAGCACAACAGCAAGAGAGAGCTGCAGATGGAGGTGGCTCACACGACACCACGCCCTTCTCACGCCCTTCTCACTCCAGCATCAAGCAGGAAGCATGAACTGAGTTACTGGGCTTCGGCTCTCACCCTGAACGCCCTCTGTGAGCACCTTGAGCCTCGGTGGCCTGTGCAATCACCACCTGTTCCTGACAGCAATGGGACGAGTCCACAGGCTTTAAGACTCACCCCAGACTACTGATGCGAGCAACAGGAGTGTCTCCATACTGCTTGCATATATGAATGTTATATGAACCCATGGTGACCGGCTGGGCAGCGGAGAGAGAACCTCCCGGGGGAATGCCACTCAGACATGGCAATATAGCAACATGTGAAGGACAGAGAGGAGGGAGGTGGATATCCTGAACTCGGGAGGGATCTGAGATAGGAAGTGAAACCCTCGGAAAGTCTAA